>JAVIAB010000104.1:19663328-19791202 GCA_032433765.1 Megaustenia siamemsis
CAGAAATGATAAATAGCTGCCGAGATCGAAAGTTGTAGAGAGACATGATCACCTACGCCAGCAGGCCCGGTACTTGATGATGATATATATTTATAACTTTATATTTCTACATTTCTCCCATCCTCCAACGTGTCGTACATATATATATATATATATATATATATATATATATCTTCTTTCATCATCTCATCTATTATCCCTCCCTCCATTTCTCCTTAACTTACCTGTTCCAATCATCCTAGATGTAGTAATATTTATTTGTGCCTCATCGTGTGTTGTTGTTGTCCTTGTTTTCTGAAGAAGGTCACATGTAGGCCGAAACGGTTGTATTTTGTTGTGTTCCTTTCTGTAAAGCTGTCACCATAGCTTATAGGCGTGTACGTTACACCCCACTGCTGGCTCCCTGATCATGTCTCCTCTTCATCACGTTCCCCAGTATGAAACACTTCCACAATATAGTAGCGAAAGCACCGAAGATGGCTTCATCGCAGATGCACGAACTCCGTGACATCGACGATGATCTTGACAACCCCAACCTTCTTAGTCGCCTTTATCGACATACGCGTGTCAGGAGATGGTGGCTCATTTCTTTTCCCCATTGAACGTGGACACAGTGCCCCGCTAATTACACTAGAAGGGGAAGTGACGGTAATTCTATTTTTCTCTCCTCTGATTACAATCATGACCCTGGTAGCCTTATAATGTCATCTAATTTATTTCTTGTATTTGCCTTTGTCTCCTGATGGAAACATTTTTTATGGAAACGTTTTTGTGAACTCCTGTAATTTTTTCCCGTAAAGCTTAACGTACAATTTATATGTCCCTTTTCTCTTATTGAAATAAAAATCCTGAGTCTCGCACGTCGTGGCGACTGTTTTGACCAAGCGGCCTTTATCCTTGTGGTACTGTGGTGAGCCCCCCGACATGCACCAGAAATGGTAATATGTCTCGTAAAGATAGTTTGTAAACGTAGTTTTTAAAGATAGTTTTATCTATTCCTAAAATAAGAGCACGTATTTTATATATCATATTGTTGCTGGCATGAAGGGTGCAGATTGTAATGAAGAAATAGCAGCAAAGGGTCTTTCTCTTATCTTTCAGTTCCCTGTGGAGCATAGGTATTAAACAAATATTTTCAGTCCCCTGTGGAGCATAGGTCTTCAACAAGCACTTTCAGCTTCCTGTGGAGCATATGTCTTCAACAAACACTTGCCTTTTTCCCTGGGGATTCCAAAAAAGGGCCTGTTGTGTAATACTCTCAGCTGGCGTCCGCAGTGTGTGTCCAATCCAGCGCCATCGTCGTCGCTGTATCTCTTTATCCACTGGTATTTTACTGGTACATTTCCATAATTCTATGTTAGTGATTTTGTCCTGCCAGCTCCATCATTTTATTCTGCGTAAGCATCTATTAAGTAAGATCTGTATCTTCATGATTGTTATTTTTGTTGTTCTCCATGTTTTACAGCCATATAACAATACTTACTTAACATTAGAGTTGACAATTTTAAAGACAGGCTGATTTACTTTTGTTCTTTTCTTAGACTTGTCCATGTTTGTGAAGCTTTTTCGGCTTATTTTTTTTGTACAGTCCAGGATAGCCAGTCCCATACCAACCCTCCTTAGTCGCCTCTTACGAACATGCCTGGTAGGGAACAGCGCCACAATTCTTTACTCCCCGATTGAGCACCGGCAACGCACGGGCTACGCAAGGGGTACGCGAGTGAAAATATTTTGAAAACCACTGATGTCGAAAATGAAATTGATATGGATTACATGATAATTGTTGCGCTGATTATTATCGATATTAGACTGCTTGACACTCCGGGCTGCCCCATGGTTGTAAAAAATTCATGTCAACAAGTTGCTAACTTTTAACATATAGATAATTACAGTACCACGCTGGTTAAACACATTCACTTAAAAAAAGCTTCAGATCATTATGATATCATTACTTGATCAACTTACACTATTACTAAAATCCCTTCAGGTGTCTAATGTGACGGTGGAGCAGTAGTTAGTGATATGGGCTACTGCTGTTGGACTAGACGTTGCGTTAAATCGAGATCGTCTTTTTCTTTCCTTCCTCATCTGCCTTCCAGCGTCGAGGGGAGATATAATTTGCGATCTTTTGCTCTTCTGTTCGCCTCTGCTGCTGTTATGTTTCCTAGTGCTTCTAATATTCCATAGACCCATCTTTTTCGTGGTCGACCCTTGGGTCTGGTGTTCTCACAACGTTTGTTGAAGTCTTGTTGTGTTGTGTTTTGTTCTTTCTGCCTTGTCACGTGGCCAAACCATTTTATCTGTTGTTTCCTTATATATTCTATGGCGGGGGCTATTCCTAGCTTTTTTCTCAGTTCTTCATTTCTGATCTTATCTCTCAGACTGTTTCCTGTCATTCGTCTAACACATTTCATCTCTGTAGAGGTTATTTTTCTTATTGTTCTTATTAGTGACTGATCGTCTGCAAATAGAAGTTCGCTGATCTCCTCTGTCTGTGATGGGTTGTCTTCGCTGATCTCCTCTGTCTGTGATGGGTTGTCTAACTTGCATATATAGTCCCTGTATGTAATAAACAGTAGGGGGGATAGTACACACCACTGTCTTACACTGATCTAACTTCGAAGTGGTCTGTGTAGCCTGCTGCTGTTCTGACCCTGCAGCTGCTGTTGATGTAGAGACTTTTAATAAGGTTGATTAGATGTTGGCTTACTCCGTATGTTGTTAGTATCTCCCACAGTTGTTCTCTGTTTACTCTGTCGAATGATTTTTCCTGGTCAATGAAGGCTATGTATAAGTTTTGGTTGTGTTCTGTCGTTTTTTCTGCAAGCTGTTTTAGTGTGAATAGTGCGTCGGTACATCCTCTGTTCTTTCGGAACCCCATTTGAGAATCGCTTAACTGTAGTTTTATTATTGGTCTCAGCCTTTTTCCCAAGATTTTGGCGTATAGCTTTCCTACATGACTGAGAAGAGATATACCTCTATATTGATTACAGTCTCTTTTGCTACCTTTCTTTTTTCATATTGGTATGATGATTGCCTGTTGCCAGTCTTCTGGGGCTTGTTGTTGGTGCCATGCTGCATTAAATATTCTGTGCAGCCATTGCACTCCTGTTTCTCCTGCTACTGCTATTATTTCTATTGGTGAAATTATAGAAAAAAACAACATATAACGATAGACAGATCGAGATCGATGGCTTTTATTCTAGGTTCATTCCATTAAATAAGTTCCGGGAGACCAAGGTGCCTGAAGTAAGTAAAGTACCACCTTTACGCCAAGTGGCGTATAGGGAATATGGTGTTAATGACCATAAATTTTACAGATCCTTCGGCACATGATTTTTGGGGTAATGTGGTAGGTATTACGCCCCTGCCGCTTCACTTACCCAGAAAACATCCGGTACCCATTAAAGGCTGGGTGAACCCGGAAGACACAAGAACTAAAGTTGCCAGGGAGTTGACCATGTGCTCTAGCGAGTTGTTTCTCGTTGCAAGGCACTGTTTCGAGGAGAATGAGTTCGATCCTACCACTGGCTGTCTATTGTTCTATGTTTTTTTTTCCTGTTGATTATTTATGATTTTTTTCCGAGTGTTGTAAACATGTATCTTACCCTGAAATGATGTGTCTCTCCACTGTCTATTTTTTGTTTCTTTAAGTCTATATTTTCCCCTCTACAAGGTAGGTTTTACCCATTTCAAGGTCCATGTTTTCCCCGCTGTATTATCCATGTTTTCCTCTTCAAGGTCCAGCTTTTCCTCTTCTCAAGGTCCATTATATCCCCTCTTCAAGGTCCAGTTTTTCCTCTCCTCAATGTCCATTATATCCCCTCTTCAAGGTCCAGTTTTTCCTCTCCTCAAGGTCCATTATATCCCCTCTTCAAGGTCCAGTTTTTCCTCTCCTCAAGGTCCATTATATCCCATCTTCAAGGTCCAGTTTTTCCTCTCCTCAAGGTCCATTATATCCCCTCTTCAAGGTCCAGTTTTTCCTCTCCTCAAGGTCCATTATATCCCATCTTCAAGGTCCAGTTTTTCCTCTCCTCAAGGTCCATTATATCCCCTCTTCAAGGTCCAGTTTTTCCTCTCCTCAAGGTCCATTATATCCCCTCTTCAAGGTCCAGTTTTTCCTCTCCTCAAGGTCCATTATATCCCCTCCTCAAGGTCCAGTTTTTCCTCTCCTCAAGGTCCATTATATCCCCTCTTCAAGTTCCAGTTTTTCCTCTCCTCAAGGTCCATTATATCCCCTCCTCAAGGTCCATTATATCCCCTCTTCAAGGTCCAGTTTTTCCTCTCCTCAAGGTCCATTATATCCCCTCTTCAAGGTCCAGTTTTTCCTCTCCTCAAGGTCCATTATATCCCCTCCTCAAGGTCCAGTTTTTCCTCTCCTCAAGGTCCATTATATCCCCTCTTCAAGTTCCAGTTTTTCCTCTCCTCAAGGTCCATTATATCCCCTCCTCAAGGTCCATTATATCCCCTCTTCAAGGTCCAGTTTTTTCTCTCCTCAAGGTCCATTATATCCCCTCCTCAAGGTCCATTATATCCCCTCTTCAAGGTCCAGTTTTTCCTCTCCTCAAGGTCCATTATATCCCCTCCTCAACAAGGTCAATGTTTTCTCCTCTTCAAAATCCAAGCTTTCCCCTCAACAATATCCATGTTTTCCCGTCATCAAGGTTCATTTTTTCCACACTTCAAAGTCCATGATTTCCCCTGTTCAAGATCCATGTTTTCCCCTGTTCAAGATCCATGTTTTACCCTCTTCAAGGTCCATGTTTTCCCCTCGTCAAGATCCATGTTTTCCCATTACCAAGATCCATTTCCCCCTCATCACGATCCATATTCTCCCCTCAATAAGATCCATGTTTTCCCCTCATCAAGATCCAAGTTTTCCCCCTCATCACGATCCATGTTTTCCCCTCATCAAGATCCATGTTTTCCCCTCATCAAGATCCAAGTTTTCCCCCTCATCAAGATCCATGTTTTCCCCTCATCAAGATCCATGTTTTCCCCTCATCAAGATCCAAGTTTTCCCCCTCATCAAGATCCATGTTTTCCCCTCATCAAGATCCATGTTTTCCCCTCTTCAAGGTCCATGTTTTCCCCTCTTCAAGGTCCATGTTTTCCTCTCGCCAAGATCCATGTTTTCCCCTCTTCATGGTCCATGTTTTCCTCTCACCAAGATCCATGTTTTCCTCTCTTCATGGTCCATGTTTTCCTCTCATCAAGATCCATGTTTTCCCCTCTTCAAGGTCCATGTTTTCCTCTCACCAAGGTCCATGTTTTCCTCTCACCAAGGTCCATGTTTTCCCCTCTTCAAGGTCCATGTTTTCCTCTCACCAAGATCCATGTTTTCCCCTCACCAAGGTCCATGTTTTCCTCTCACCAAGGTCCATGTTTTCCCCTCATCAAGGTCCATGTTTTCCTCTCACCAAGGTCCATGTTTTCCTCTCATCAAGGTCCATGTTTTCCTCTCACCAAGGTCCATGTTTTCCCCTCTTCAAGGTCCATGTTTTCCCCTCTTCAAGGTCCATGTTTTCCCCTCTTCAAGGTCCATGTTTTCCCCTCTTCAAGGTCCATGTTTTCCCCTCTTCAAGGTCCATGTTTTCCCCTCTTCAAGGTCCATGTTTTCCCCTCTTCAAGGTCCATGTTTTCCCCTTTTCAAGGTCCATGTTTTCCCCTCTTCAAGGTCCATGTTTTCCCCTCATCAAGGTCCATGTTTTCCTCTCACCAAGGTCCATGTTTTCCCCTCTTCAAGGTCCATGTTTTCCCCTCTTCAAGGTCCATGTTTTCTCCTCTTCAAGGTCCATGTTTTCCCCTCATCAAGGTCCATGTTTTCCTCTCACCAAGGTCCATGTTTTCCCCTCTTCATGGTCCATGTTTTCCCCTCATCAAGGTCCATGTTTTCCTCTCACCAAGGTCCATGTTTTCCCCTCTTCAAGGTCCATGTTTTCCCCTCTTCAAGGTCCATGTTTTCCCCTCATCAAGGTCCATGTTTTCCTCTCACCAAGGTCCATGTTTTCCCCTCTTCATGGTCCATGTTTTCCCCTCATCAAAGGGAATCACAAAATTGACAATCACGAAGATACAGACTATCATTAATAGATGCTTACGCAGGATAAAAGGATGGAAATGGCAGGACAAAATCACTAACATAGAATTATTGAAATGTACCAGTCACATACCAGTGGATAAAGTGATACAGCGAAGACGATGGCGCTGGATAGGACACACACTACGGAAGCCAACTGAGAGTATTACACAACAGGCCCTTTTTTGGAATCCCCAGGGGAAAAGACAAAGAGGAAGACCGAGGAATTCTTGGAGAAGAAAGATAGAAGCAGAGATGAAGATGATGGGGAAGACATGGAATGATCTTAAAAGAATGGCAAAAAAACAGAACGACTTGGAAAGTGTTTGTTGAAGACCTATGCTCCACTGGGGTAGAAGAAGATGAAGAAGAAGACGAAGGTCAATGTTTTCCCCTCTGTAAGGTCCATATTTTCCCCTCTTCAAGGTTCATGTTGTCCTCTCTTCAAGATCAATGTTTGCCCCTCTGTAAGGTCCATGTTTTTCCCTCTTCAAGGTCCATTTTTTCCTCTTCAATGTCCATGTTTTCCTCTCTTCACAGTCAAGTTTTTTCTCTCTTCTATGTCCATTATTTCCTCTCTTTAAGGTCAATGTTTTTCCCTCTTTAAGGTCTGTTTTCTTCCCTCTTCAAAGACCATGTTTTCATCTCTTCAATGTCCATTTTTTCCGTTTCTATGTCCATGTTTTCATCTCTTCAAGGTCCATTAATTCCTCTCTTTAAGGTCAATGTTTTCATCTCTTCAAGGTCCATTTTTTCCTTTTCTATGTCCATGTTTTCATCTCTTCAAGGTCCATTAATTCCTCTCTTTAAGGTCAATGTTTTCATCTCTTCAAGGTCCATTTTTTCCTTTTCTATGTCCATGTTTTCATCTCTTCAATGTCCATGTTTCCCCTCTCACCATTGCTTCTGAATGTTTAAATCTCTCATGTAGATGCAGACTAATGGCGATCGTGTTACACTCCAGACCATTTGATTTATTATTTCCAAATACAACCCAGCACTGGTGCAACCAATTTTCATTTCCTTACATCTCACTTTCTGATTACTTCTCTCCTTTTACATTCATTTATCATCATCATCATCAAGTACCGGGCCTGCTGGCGTAGGTGATCATGTCTCTCCACAATTTTCGATCTCGACAGTTATTTATCATTTCTATTGTTGACCTACCAAGCCATTCTCTTAAGCTGTCTGTTATTTTGTTTCTCTTTGCTTCCCTCTATCTCTTCGTCCCTTAATTTTCCCCAGTTGTTGCAATATATTCCAGTTGTTCTCTTTTCTTTACCTGGCCAAAAAATGATGATTATTTTTATTTGCTTCCTAATATTGGAAATTTGCTCTCTTTTTACTTTGGCCTCTTTCAGAACATTTTCATTACTCTTCTTAGTTCTCCATGGTATTCTCAATATTCTTCTGTAAAATCACATTTCTACAGACTCCAGTGATTTTCTTGTTTGTTGTCCTATTATCCATGATTCACATCCATTTGTTAAGACTGACTCTACATAACATTCATTTATAGTTTTAGATTTTGATCATTTTTCCATGTTGACAATCTTACTATTTTTTTCTTTAGCAGTTAACCTCGACGCTGCGAGACACCATGCGGGTCCCGTGTAAAGTCTGACACTTAAACATTCCATGTACCGCGAGCCGTACAAAACGGGCTCTAGTTACCGACGCATTGAACTCAGTCTGTTGTTGCGGAATTTATCGACGTTTTCTCAGTTATTTCTACTTAAACTTTGTAACTCCCTAATTCTCTTATTAAACCTATGTTCCGATTTCATGAGCAAATTTCCCGAACAAACTGTGTGTTTAATATACATTTTCATTAAAATTCTCGCTGTTAATTCAATTTTGATTTTATTACAAAAAATGGCCGGGTCATAGTGCGTTAAATCATCTTGTAAGGGATATTTTAATACAGTATGGTTCAACTCACGGCTCGCGGGCCTCTAGCGGCCCGCAAGACTCATTTAGGTGGCCAGCGGCCCTTTTGAAAAGGTTTTCATTAATAAAATATAATTCAATATTATAATATTAAAATTCTGGATCTTGGGGAAATAATTCAATCTCTTCTGCAGGCTCTGCTCGCAGTTTTGAGGTAGAACATGTCTAAAATAAAAATGAAACCAAAAAAATGACAATTGATTTGCAGCCAGTGAATTTATAGTTTACAGAAATTAGATTCATACGAAACACATTGCTACTAAAAAAGAAACTTTAAGATATCTTTGATAAAAACAAGGACAACGAAGACATATTAAACGATTTATGTTATAGTATATTTAATCTTTATATTATCTTTGTATTCTCTTGACATTTATTAGTTGATCAAAACAGGTAAATCATGACAGACCCTTTTTCTCTCATTATATAATCATAATAAGTTTATTGATCTCTATTATTAATCTTGGCCTATGATCGTTCTGTAGTGGATGCACTTATCTTAAATTAATGTTAATTAATTCTGGACTTCTCTGAGGCAAATCGCCGATGAATATGATCAGTCCACAAGTGCATATCTTGCATTCAATCTCTCTATCACTTACTTACGTATATCAGAATGTGAAACACAAATTGAAAACTCTCAGACACTTCACAACTAAAGTTCATATGTTCATTGCTATCTTTACTACTCTCTATCAACTTACTTAATAACTTTTCAACTGACTTACAACTACAACTTGAAGATTCTTAACTTCCTAACTAACTGGCTCAACTTTCTAATCTTAACTTTTGTAACTGTTCTGATTGTTCTAACTGTGTGTCTAATCTCCTATCTGTCTAATTTTCTCTGTGTGTCTAATCTCTAACTGTTATATCCCTGAATTTCTATTCCTGACTTCGTCTAATCTCTAACTCTGACTCCAACTGACTCAAACCTATTGTGTTGAAGTTTAAATACTCCAACCTCACACTCTTCGTCTGAAAATCAGCAGCCAATCAAACTGTCGCGAAGTGACAATTTGCACTCTTCTGATCACCTATGTTGGTCACGCCTCGTCATTCTGTGACCGAAAATTGAACTATTCTCATGGTTTGACGAAAACACCTTTTTTCGTGAATCTCTATGCCCTATTTAAATTAATTATTACCTCATGACAATGACCTTTCCAGGTAGTTGGATGACAATTTATTTATCAGACGGCCAAAGTCATGGAGTCAATGTATGCTATTGTCATGCATTGCCTAAAAGCTGAAGTGGAAATTTCTATGGACCTAAACTCTCAGTATAATTCTACCTTACCTTCCTCCCCACTTTCTGTGTGTCCACTACCCACTATAAACTTTTACTCCCTTAACTTGTTATTCTGGCTGGACATTTTTATACTTTAAATTTATGTCCCAACTACTGCTGGTGGCTACTATCTGTTACTGCTCTTGTATTTTAAGAAGCGGGTAACAACTAAGTTACCTGCCACCATGCTTTCACTAGCTTACTGTTACATTTAGATATTTAGAAGAACTGGCTTATAAACACCATTCTACAGAGGAAATTAAAATACTATGGCCACGTCAAAAGATGCTGTGGGCTGGAAAGAACAATAATGGGAGACATGGTTCATGGGCGACTCATCAGGGGCGAAACAAGAAGAAGGTAGTTTTAAGACATCAAGGAGACCTTGAACATGACATCAGAAGAAGTGGGAGATCTGGTCACAGACATATATTCTTTCAGACGGGCCGTGGTGAATGCAGCGTTCTCTGGAAGATATGGTCAGAGACAGAGATTCTTTCAGATGGTGGTTTTTTCTGTCTCAAAATTACTGTTGGTTTATTTTTCTTTCTCCAAATTACTGCTGGTTTTTCTTTCTTCAAATTACTGTTGGTTTTTCTTTCTTCAAATTACTGTTGGTTTTTCTTTCTTCAAATTACTGTTGGTTTTTCTTTCTTCAAATTACTGTTGGTTTTTCTTTCTCCAAATTACTGTTGGTTTTTCTTTCTTCAATTTACTGTTGGTTTTTCTTTCTTCAAATTACTGTTGATTTTCTTTCTAAAACCTATATATGATGATAGCCCATGACATTGCATGTCGTTGAGTTTGTCCTTAGATTAACAAAATGTGGGATCACACTGTTTTAATAGAAAAAAATCGTCGAACATAAAGTGTAGAATTTCAGCCCTACATGTATGTGCCGTCTTTAACTGGAATTGATAATGGACAGACAGATAGATATGTAGCTTGGTTGGTACATAGGTAGATACCCTTCATGCTAGTAACATTGTGATAAATCAGATAGTTCCTGTTATTCCTGGAAAGATTTTAAAAAATTATATAAATTCTATTTTACAGTAAGTAAGTAAAATGCCCCGTCACGTCACGTGACGTGTAGGAAATATGGTGTTATTCAGCATGGCCCTTTTCGTCTTGTCAGACGGTCTAGTGGAGGCTATTGTGTATATGGTCCTTTTCGTCTTGTCAGACGGTCTAGTGGAGGCTATTGTGTATATGGCCCTTTTCGTCTAGTCAGACGGTCTAGTGGAGGCTATTGTGTATATAGCCCTTTTCGTCTTGTCAGACGGTCTAGTGGAGGCTATTGTGTATATAGCCCTTTTCGTCTTGTCAGACGGTCTAGTGGAGGCTATTGTGTATATGTCCCTTTTCGTCTAGTCAGACGGTCTAGTGGAGGCTATTGTATATATGGCCCTTTTCGTCTAGTCAGACGGTCTAGTGGAGGCTATTGTGTATATGACCCTTTTCGTCTAGTCAGACGGTCTAGTGGAGGCTATTGTGTATATGGCCCTTTTCGTCTTGTCAGACGGTCTAGTGGAGGCTATTGTGTATATGCCCTTTTCGTCTAGTCAGACGGTCTAGTGGAGGCCCTTTTCGTCTAGTCAGACGGTCTAGTGGAGGCTATTGTGTATATGGCCCTTTTCGTCTAGTCAGACGGTCTAGTGGAGGCTATTGTGTATATGACCCTTTTCGTCTTGTCAGACGGTCTAGTGGAGGCTATTGTGTATATGGCCCTTTTCGTCTTGTCAGACGGTCTAGTGGAGGCTATTGTGTATATGGCCCTTTTCGTCTTGTCAGACGGTCTAGTGGAGGCTATTGTGTATATGGCCCTTTTGTCTTGTCAGACGGTCTAGTGGAGGCTATTGTGTATATGGCCCTTTTCGTCTTGTCAGACGGTCTAGTGGAGGCTATTGTGTATATGGCCCTTTTCGTCTTGTCAGACGGTCTAGTGGAGGCTATTGTGTATATGGCCCTTTTTGTCTTGTCAGACAGTCTAGTGGAGGCTATTGTGTATATAGCCCTTTTTGTCTTGTCAGACGGTCTAGTGGAGGCTATTGTGTATATGGCCCTTTTTGTCTTGTCAGACAGTCTAGTGGAGGCTATTGTGTATATTGGCCTTTTTGTCTTATCAGACGGTCTAGTGGAGGCTATTGTGTATATGGTCCTTTTTGTCTTGTCCGAGGGTCTAGTGGAGGCTATTGTGTATATGGTCCTTTTCGTCTTGTCAGACGGTCTAGTGGAGGCTATTGTGTATATGGCCCTTTTTGTCTTGTCAGACGGTCTAGTGGAGGCTATTGTGTATATGGTCCTTTTTGTCTTGTCAGACGGTCTAGTGGAGGCTATTGTGTATATGGCCCTTTTTGTCTTGTCAGACAGTCTAGTGGAGGCTATTGTGTATATGGTCCTTTTTGTCTTGTCAGACAGTCTAGTGGAGGCTATTGTGTATATGGCCCTTTTTGTCTTGTCAGACAGTCTAGTGGAGGCTATTGTGTATATGGCCCTTTTTGTCTTGTCAGACGGTCTAGTGGAGGCTATTGTGTATATAGCCCTTTTTGTCTTGTCAGACGGTCTAGTGGAGGCTATTGTGTATATGGCCCTTTTTGTCTTGTCAGACGGTCTAGTGGAGGCTATTGTGTATATGGCCCTTTTCGTCTTGTCAGACGGTCTAGTGGAGGCTATTGTGTATATAGCCCTTTTTGTCTTGTCAGACGGTCTAGTGGAGGCTATTGTGTATATGGCCCTTTTTGCCCGTGTACTTGATGATGATGAATTCGCCATATAGTATTTGCCTGGGGATGCCCTTTTCTGTGTTATTGACTTTAATTTTTATATTCCGTCAGCACATGATATGTGGAGTAATGTGGTCGGTATTACGCCCGTGCTGCTTAAGTTTCCCAGGAAAAAATCCGGTACCCATTTAAGTTTGGGTATACCCGGATGAAGTCGATCAGGATCGTTCTGAACATCTTGTCCTTTGTAGTCCAGTTCACTAACCACTGAGCTATCGCGGCTCCCTGTATTTTATAGCCTTGTAGAAAATAGATAGAATTATTTTTTTTTTAAATATTAATATTATTATTATAACTTATTCCAACTTCTTTCTTTTCTTCCTTCTAAACTTCCTTCATAATCATATTTCCGACAAACCCAACCTCTTGTTTTCTTCTACTGTCAACATTCTCTATCTCTGGGCTGAATTTAGGTCTGGATCAAAAAAGCTACAGTTTAGAGACTCACAATAGGAGGGACCTTCACATTTGCTTATATTCTAATCTATGATAGAGACCTTTCATTGTTAATTGTTTAACACGTAACCTCAGATTTGTTCATATTATAAAATATGACAGTGACCTTCTGTTGTTAATTGTTTTTAACAGGGGGTTTCAGAATTGTTTATATTGTAAACTATGATTAAGACCTACTTGTGTTAATAGTTTTTAACCGGGTGTTTCCTATTTGCTTAGATTCGAATCTATGATACAGACCTTTCATTGTTAATTGTTTAACATGTAACCTCAGATTTGTTTATATTCGAATCTATGATACAGACCTTTCATTGTTAAACTGTTTCTTTGCAGAAGCTTTTTATCAATGTAGCGGAGGAAATGTCACAGACAAATTTGTTCGTGGTTTAAGATTCAATCTACATATTTATATTTATCTAACAAATAACATATTACATATGGATTTTTTTATAATTAAACAAGGTATTAGATTTCACTACAAGGTAAGGTAAAGTACGAGACTTGAACCGGCGTCTTAGCACGCGAGTTTACACCCATATGTGTTCGGCCGCCTATCCAGAAATGTTCGGATATTTCTTGTTAGTGTCGCCTCAAGCATCGAAACTCAGATGCGAAGCGACATTCCTCACCTTTCCAGGGTAATACCCTGGTACCCATTTCTGTCAACGGCTGGGTCGACCATGGGGGTATTTTTTTTTTCCAACCCCGAGTACAACTCACACTACCCCCAGCGAGAATCGAACACGGGTTGTCCGAACGTCGATAGTCCAGCCGGGTGGTTTTCCCAACTCGGCTACCGAGGCCCCCAGATTTCACCAATACCAAGATGATACTAGACATGTAACAAGAGTATGGTTTAATGACGGTTCACGCTAATCCAATATCAGAGTGACGCACTAGATGGTGAAACATACACGGTCGAAATCAACCTGGCGCACAGTGCGTCGAAATGTAATGAAAGATTTAACAGGGGGTCTGACACTGGCATTTAGAATAGCGTAGATTATAGTCTCACTAATTAAACATCATTCTTTCTTTATCTACTTTAACATCGTTACTTTCTGCCTGTACACAATATTCAGTTATCGAATTATTTGCGGGTCATCATCATTGCACTTCGAACATGTCCATAGGTGCTCATTTTATTGATTATTTATTTATTGCTATATTTTATTTCATGTTTCGTTCGCCAGCTGTTACCTCTGACGAAGTCCCTAGAGACTAGGAACTGAATTTTGCGTGTTAATCCATTTTTCCCTGGCAGCCGTGTGCACAAGGGTCCCTCGCCGCACAGGCAGATAACTCCTACTTCGGAGGTAATCATATTTTTTTCCGTCGATGAGTAATTGACGTTTCAAGCCGGGCCTCGCTGCTGAGACCAGGGCTGTTTGCCGCAGAGAGAAATCATAAATAAAAAATCCCAACCGGTATAGACGGGATTTGAACCCACAACAATCCCCTCCTCAGTAAGTCCTGCAGTGTCCAGCGACTGACGACTCCAGTTCTGTGTTTGGTTATGTGTCTTCTTACACGGCCACTAAGTTTTTCATTTCTGACTGTGCCCATATTAGCTCTCATCTCTTTCATCCGAAGCTGTGGCGTGGATTTGTGATGGTCGAAGTCCTGTGCTCTACACAGTATGGTTCTAATCTTCCTCCTCTTCTTTTCTCTTTTCACTGATACCTAAAAGGTGTCGTGGTTATATCATTTGTCGTTCTTGAACTGCTCGAACTGTCTGAATTAGTAATTTTCCTTTGTTGCTACATGTCTCTGTCACTGCATCTATCCATCTTCTTCTGGGTCTTCCTCTTGGTCTTTTTCCATGCATTCTCAAGAAGAACGCCCTTGATGGTGATTGGTGCGGATTCATTCTGACCAGGTACCCAACCATTAAGTTGTTGTTCTAAATATTCTTGGCAGGGTTTTGTTCCTATTATTTTTCTTATGGTTTCATTTGGTATTCTATCTCTTCTTGTGTTGTTTGTTGCTTTTCTCAAGCATCGCATCTCACATGTATTGATCTTTCTTAAATATGGTTCTAATAATCGTTCTAAATATTATCACATTTCAATACCCATCGACGTTAATGATTGACCTCAAACACCGCTTTCCAATGTAATGCGATCTTCCTTTATTGTATTGGACATTAGCCAATATTGAAGGTTCGCCTGTGATCTATCATGTTTGTCACCACGCTACAGTGTGGATCAGTTCATGCTTTATTACGAAGTCAATTTTAATGCCTTGTTATCTACACAAATATGTGATCTATTATTTTATTTCTATGCACTTTCGAACAGAGTTCTACTATTGCCACATCAAACTAGTGCTACTTCATGGTTGGTAACCATGAACAGTAAACAAAGAGTTAGTTCAGATGCGTTCACTGTCGGTGTATAATACGCCTTTTTTTTTTTGACGTGTGCTGTGTTTGCTACGAAGGGGACTGCAACTGCCTTTCTTTGTTTGGATATTCCATGAGATGTTAATGCGGATGATTCCACACACGGGCGGTTGAGCAATTATTGATTTCCATTCGTTTGCAGTGATACTGGGGCCTTCAAATAACCATAACTATAACCATAACCATAGTAAACAAAAAGATAAATCCCGAGGCAGAATCAGCTGATATGTTTTTTTTTAATACTTTCTTTTATTTTAAGGATGTTAAATCCACTGTGGAAAGTAAAGTAAACAAATATATTTCAAATGAAGAAAAAAATGCAGATGAAGAAAGAACAATCTTGCAATAGAAAACATATTTTAATGAAATAGGTTACTAGTTCTTTCATGTTACTTTTTTTTTAAAACTCTGTAACATTTTTTTTGTTTGCGTTAGGATCATCACAATTGTACACGAGTCGAACCCATAGGTGCATTGACATCTCCTACGAGAATCTCGAGAAAACCCAAGCAAAACCGTGAGCCATGTCCACAATATCCGTATACGGGTGTGGGAGTCATAGTGTGGGATTCATAGTGGGATTCATGGTGTGGGATTCACGGTGTGGGATTCATAGTGTGGAATTCATAGTGGGAGTCATAGTGTGGGATTCATAGTGGGAGTCATAGTGTGGAATTCATGGTGTGGGATTCATAGTGGGAGTAATAGTGTGGGATTTATAGTGTGGGATTCATAGTGGGATTCATAGTGTGGGATTCAAAGTGGGATTCATGGTGTGGGATTCATAGTGGGATTCATGGTGTGGGATTCATAGTGGGATTCATAGTGTGGGATTCATAGTGGGAGTCATAGTGTGGGATTCATAGTGTGGGATTCATAGTGGGATTCATAGTGTGTGATTCATAGTGAGAGTCATAGTGTGGGATTCATGGTGTGGGATTCATAGTGTGGGATTCATAGTGGGAGTCATAGTGTGGGATTCATAGTGGGAGTCATAGTGTGGAATTCATAGTGGAAGTCATAGTGTGGGATTCATAGTGTGGGATTCATGGTGTGGGATTCACGGTGTGAGATTCATGGTGTGGGATTCACGGTGTGAGATTAATGGTGTGGGATTCATAGTGTGGGATTCACGGTGTGTGATTCATAGTGTGGGATTCATGGTGTGGGATTCATAGTAGGATTCATGGTGTGGGATTTATGGTGTGGGATTCATGGTGTTGGATTCATAGTGGGATTAATGGTGTGGGATTCACGGTGTGAGATTCATGGTGTGGGATTCATAGTGTGGGATTCACGGTGTGTGATTTATAGTGTGGGATTCATGGTGTGGGATTCATGGTGTGGGATTCATGGTGTTGGATTCATAGTGTGGGATTCATGGTGTGGGATTCATAGTAGGATTCATGGTGTGGGATTCATGGCGTGAGATTCATGGTGTGGGATTCATAGTGTGGAATTCACGGTGTGTGATTCATGGTGTGGGATTCATGGTGTGGGATTCATGGTGTGGGATTCATAGTGGGAGTCATAGTGTGGGATTCATAGTGTGGGATTCATAGTGTGGGATTCATGGTGTGGGAT
The DNA here is from genome assembly GCA_032433765.1 of Megaustenia siamemsis. Classification (NCBI taxonomy): domain Eukaryota; kingdom Metazoa; phylum Mollusca; class Gastropoda; order Stylommatophora; family Ariophantidae; genus Megaustenia; species Megaustenia siamemsis. The sequence goes on from JAVIAB010000104.1 coordinate 19,679,882, forward strand.
TCACGGTGTGAGATTCATGGTGTGGGATTCATGGTGTGGGATTCATGGTGTTGGATTCATAGTGTGGGATTCATGGTGTGGGATTCATAGTAGGATTCATGGTGTGGGATTCATGGCGTGAGATTCATGGTGTGGGATTCATAGTGTGGAATTCACGGTGTGTGATTCATGGTGTGGGATTCATGGTGTGGGATTCATGGTGTGTGATTCATGGTGTGGAATTCATGGTGTTGGATTCATAGTGTGGGATTCATAGTGTGGGGTTCATGGTGTGGGATCCAAATTGTGAGTTGATTTTTTTGTTCCGATCAATGGTCGAATGTATGGCCTACCCTTGTCAACGATACCTGTCAATGGTTCTCTAACGTGTGCAGGTACACAGGGCACCTTCTCTTTGTTGCCTTTTTCCGAGAGTCCTGGACATCGGATATCACTAGCCAGAGATCACGGATTGTGGCGCCACGAAGAAACCACGAATTAACTGTTCAAGTTACAGCCACATGTGGTGAGCTTTGAGCCCAGGTCCTTCATGTGCACAGGCAGACGTCGGCGACCCATCCATTCAGGTAAGGGAAGTAAAAAAAAAAGAAAGTACAAAGCCCCCGTCACGCCAAGTGACGTTTAGAGAATATGGTGCTAGTGAACAACATTTTTACAGACCTTCAGCACATGATTTTTGGGGTGATGTGGTCGGTATTACGTCCGTGCTGCTTTACTTTCCCAGAAAAAAAATCCGGTAACCATTTAAAGCTGGATGAACCCAGAAGCCGTCGATCAGGTTCGAACCCTACCTCTTGTCCTTTGTAGCCTAGTTCACTAACCACTGCGCTATTGCGGTCCCTCAGTTAACTCTTTCCGAACAGAAGTTATCATCGCAACAAAGGAGATTTCACAGACACAATTTGTCATAATTTTAAGAATCAAACTGCATATTTATATTTATCTATTATATAACATATGATATAGTCTGGAGTCTGTAGAAATGTAGATTTACAGAAGAATGTTGAGAATACCATGGACAGCTAAGAAGAGTAATGAAGAGGTTCTGAGAAAGGTCAAAGCAAAAAGAGAGCTAATTTTCAATATTAGGAAGAGACAATCATCATTTTTTGGCCATGCAATGAGAAGGGAACAGCTGGAATATATTGTAACAACTGGGAAAATTGAGGGATGAAGAGATAGAGGAGAAGCAAAGAGAAAAGATAACAGACAGCTTAAGAGAATGGCTTGGCAGAAGGTCAACAACAGAAATGATAAATAGCTGCCGAGATCGAAAGTTGTGGAGAGACATGATCACCTACGCCACTAGGCCTGGTACTTGATGATGATGATGATATGAATTATTTAGATAATTGAACAAGGTATTAGATTTCATCAATACCAATATGATACAAGATGATACAAGACGTAAAATGAAGATGGTTTGATGACGGTTCACACTAATCAAGTTGAGAGTGACGCACTGTGCGGTGAAACATACTGAAGGAGTTAAGTACCATTGTTAACACATTGTTGGTGTGAAGGCAATCCTAAGCTAGATACAGAAACAACAAATAAACTGGTGAGGCCATCTATAAAAGAACGCCTTGTGATTCCTTGCAATACAAATGATATATTAAAAATGGAAAAGGGAGAAGAGCAAGAGGCAGACCAAGAGGAAGATGAACAGACAACTTCAAGGAAACGCTACAAAAATATCAATTGACAATGAGTGAAGCCACCAAAAGAGAGAGAACCAGAACTTTGTATCTCCCTCGATCGAACGGGTACAAGGATAAGTGAAGAAATAAGAGAGAGCGAGGAAGAAAGGGAGAAAGAAAGGGAGATAGGGAATTGACTTGGAGTAGACTACTTAGGAAGACAGGAACAGGTTAGGAAAGTTCTTTTCTTGAAAGAAAAAAATGATGAAGTCGGATGTTGGAGCTTGAAAGTCGCAGTTAATGTAATTTTTTATTCGTGACAAAACAACGCCCATTTGATGTCAGTGAGAGCGTTAATCGTTATTTAAGCCCATCATCTACAAAAAAAGCCCCAGAAGACTGACAACAGGCAATCATTGCACCAATATGGAAAAAGAAAGGTAGCAAAAGAGGCTGCAATCAATATAGAAGTATATCTTTTCTCAGCCATGTAAGAAAGCTATACGTCAAAATCTTGGAAAAAAGACTGAGACCAATAATAGAACTACAGTTAAGCGATTCTCAAATGGGGTCCGGAAAAACAGAGGATGTACTGACGCTCTATTCACTTTAAAACAGCTTGCAGAAAAAAAACGACGGAACACATTCAAAACGTGTACGTAGCTTTCATTTATCAGGAAAAGGCATTCAACCGAGTAAGTAGAAATCCCACAACTGTGGGAGGTACTAACAATATATCGAGTAAGCCAACATCTAACCAACCTAATTAAAAGTCTCTACATCAACAGCAGCTGCACAGTCAGAACAGCAGCAGGCTGCACAGAGCACATCAACGTTAGATCAGGTGTAAGACAGTGGTGTGTACAAATCCCCCTACTGTTTATTACATACAGGGACTTTATATGCAAGTTAGACAACCCATCAGAGACAGAGGAGATCAACGAGCTTCTATTTGCAGACGATCAGGCACAAATGCATGGACAAATAGAAGGCCTACAAGAACAGTTAAATAAACTCAGCAGCACAGGCACAAAATACAACATGAAAATCAACATCAGCAAAACAGAAGTCATGAATGTCGCCAAAGATAAACAGGACATCAACACAACTATAGAAGGCAGGCAGCTAAAACAAGTAGAGGAATTCAAATACCTAGGAAGTTTAGTGACAAACGATAATTCTCAAACAGCTCAGATAGAATCTAGATGGAACAAATCTTGTCAAATCATTGGACAGTTATAACCACTAGTGTCCAACAAGGAAACAACTCCAGAGGCAAAACGGGCACTATACAATACAATCTTCATCCCAATGTTGTGCTACCAATGCCAGATCTGGACCCTAGATGCAAGAACAATAAGAAAATAACATCTACTGAGATGAAATGTGTTAGACAAATGACAGGAAACAGTCCGAGAGATAAGATCAGAAATGAAGAACTGAGAAAAAAGCTAGGAATGGCCCCCGCTATAGAATATATAAAGAAACAACAGATAAGATGGTTTGGCCACGTGACAAGGTAGAGTGATCAAAACACAACACAACGAGCCTTCAACAAACGTTGTGAGAACACCAGACCCAATGGTCCACCACAAAAAGATGGATCGATGGAATATTAGTAGCACTAGGAAACATAAAAGCAGCAGAGGCAAACAGAAGATGAAAAGATCACAAATTATATCTCCCCTCGACGCTGAAAGGTAATTGAGGAAGGAAAGAAGAAGAAGAAGATCTACAAGGGTAGGTCTGTGTTCCGTCCGTGCATAGTACAGAGATGGGGATTTGTGGTACATAATTGCAAAGAAGTGGCTAGGGAATTTTGGCAAATGTAGCATTACGATGTCCAACAAGATGGAAATAGTAGCAGAGACAGCGGCGATAACTTGGTTCGTTCCACAGAACGTAGATCGCGCAATCTTGTTGACGGCCTCGCAAAGTATGCTAGAGAAGATTGACATACAGTGTCTGCTGCAGGAGTGGATGCAGCTCTTGAATGGCTCAACAGTGAGCGCGTTAACCTGGATATAGTGTCCAGAGCATGCTAGTGGACGCGGCAATGAAATAACAGACAAGCTCGCTGGCAGCTCTGGGACTAAGAATGGCCTGACTCTGAACAAAATAGAACGTCACCAAGTTTGTTGTTCCCTCCTTAAGAGAAGAGGAGGGAAATGGTTGGGATAATAGTGTATACGTTGAGGTACTGAGTAATCTAAATGTGGGGAAATAACTGCTCCGGCAATCCGGAGTAAAATCTGACAAACAGAGGTATTTACATTCAACACCTTACAGGAACATTCACTCTTTATACGCTTCGGGAGATATTGTGCCTCGCGGTGGAGCGGATATTGGGTTGTCCCAAATGAAACTTATTCCGTGAATAGAATTGCTGTTGTTGCGTTCGCCAACTTTCAACTCTGACGAAGTCCCTAGAGACTAGGAACTTACTTTTGCGTGTTAATCCATTTTTCCCTGGTAGCCGTGTGCACAGGGGTCCCTCGCCGCACAGGCAGATAACTCCGACTCCGGAGGTACTCATGATTTTCCGTCGACTGACGTAACTGACGTTTCAAGCCGGGCCTCGCTGCTGAGACCAGGGGTGGTTGCCGCAGAGAGTAAAGTAAAGTACCCCCGTCACGCCAAGTGGCGTATAGGGAAATATGGTGTTAGTGACCCTATATTTTACAGACCTTCAGCACATGATTTATTGGGTAATGTGGTCGGTATTACGCCCGTGCTGCTTTACTTTCCCAGAAAAAAATCCAGTACCCATTAAAGGCTGGGTGAACCCGGAAGCCGTCGGTTGGGATCGAACCCTACCCCTTGACCGTTGTAGTCCAGTTCACTAACCACTGAGCTATCGCGGCTCCGCAGAGAGAAATCATAAATAAAAATCCCAACCGAATAGAATAATTACAGTGATTTGTTATTTATCCCAAACACAATGTCTGTTTAAGGTAAGTGAGAACGAGAGAACATTCAATGTTATGAATCTTGTATTCATGAAGATGAATTGTTGAATAAATCGTACAAAGAATTCATTTAAAGAGTGACAAATAGATGACCCTGCGCAACTCATCGCTGAGAATGGAAGTTAAAAAAATGGAAGGCTTCATCTTCATGATTAATGTGGAGTCAATAATGGCGTAAAGAGGTGAAGGCAATAAAGAACAGCGACAATGTTTTGGTGACGATTTCACGTGGATAATTAACGACACTAAGCAACTCGATGTTTCTGTCAAACTCTTTTCAGGAAAAAAACAAAATAAACACAAACAAACAGAATTAATGAAATAGAGAACTAGATTCTCTGCTCAATTAATGAAATAGAGAACTAGATTCCCTGTCGAATTAATGAATTAGAGAACTAGATCCCCTGATCAATTAATAAAATAGAGAACTAGATTCTCTGCTCAATTAATGAAATAGAGAACTAGATTCCCTGCTCAATTAATGAAATAGAGAACTAGATCCCCTGCTCAATTAATGAATTGGATAACTAGATCCACTGCTCAATTAATAAAACAGAGAACTAGATCCCCTGATCAATTAATGAAATAGAGAACTAGATTCAGTATTGAATTAATGAAATAGAGAACTAGATCCCCTGATCAATTAATGAAATAGAAAACTAGATCCCCCGCTCAATTAATGAAATAGAGAACTAGATCCCCCGCTCAATTAATGAAATAGAAAACTAGATCCCCCGCTCAATTAATGAAATAGAAAACTAGATCCCCCGCTCAATTAATGAAATAGAAAACTAGATCCCCCGCTCAATTAATGAAATAGAAAACTAGATCCCCCGCTCAATTAATGTAATAGAGAACTAGATCCCCCGCTCAATTAATGTAATAGAGAACTAGATCCCCCGCTCAATTAATGTAATAGAGAACTAGATCCCCCGCTCAATTAATGTAATAGAGAACTAGATCCCCCCGCTCAATTAATGAAATAGAGAACTATATCCCCCGCTCAATTAATGTAATAGAGAACTAAATTCCCTGCTCAATTAATGTAATAGAGAACTAGATCCCCCGCTCAATTAATGTAATAGAGAACTAGATCCCCCGCTCAATTAATGTAATAGAGAACTAGATCCCCCGCTCAATTAATGAAATAGAGAACTATATCCCCTGTTGAGTTAATGATAGAACTAAGATATGGAATAGAATGAGAGTGAGAAAGCAACAATTCGAATACAATGACGCAAAACATTACATTTTGAAGTACAAAAATATCAAAGGAAACAGAGAAACGATAATTCTCATCATTAAATATTGTGCCTATTGGCAGAGGCGATCATGACACTTCACAACTTGTTATGGCTAAAACTGTTCCTCATTTCTGTTGTTGATTTCCTACCAAACCATTCTCTGTCTCTCGGGATATTTCAATTCTGTTTGCCTGTATCTCTTCATTCCTCTTTTTTTCTCTGCTGTCACAATAGGATGTAGTAATTTTCTACTTGTTACATGACCCCCCAAGAAAATTATGGTTGTTAGAGAGAAAGACACCTGACAGTTTAAGAGAACGGAGTGGTCGGAATTCTGTAGCAGAGCCGATAAGCTGCTGGAGTTATAGTAAAGGTAAAGGTAAGGTAAAGTACGAGACTTGAACCGGCGTCTTAGCACGCGAGTTTACACCCATATGTGCTCGGCCACCTATCCAAAAATGTGCTCGGAAATTTCTGGATAGTGTCGCTTCAAGCATCGAAACTCAGATGCGAGGCGACATTCCTCACCTTCCCAGGGTAATACCCTGGTACCCATTTCTGCCAACGGCTGGGTCGACCGTGGGGGTATTATTTTTTTTTTCCAACCACGAGTAGAATTCACACCGCCCCCAGCGGAAATCGAACACGGGTTGTCCGAACGTCGGTAGTCCAGTCGGGTGGGTTTCCCAACTCGGCTACCGATGCCCCAAAGTGGAGTTATAGAATGCTGCGGTATTACGTGATCGCATATGCCAGCAGAAATGATACTTGATGACGATAATATTTGAAAAGAATAATTTACAATTTATTTTTCTGAAATGTGTAAATGAGTAATCATTTACATCGATAACTCATGCAGAAATACCAAAGGTCAAAATGAAAATATCAATGAATTATTCTTTGTTGATGATCAAGTCTTAATTTTTACAACGAAATATAATCTCGATAGCATCTGTTGTTCATGATTAATATACGTAAAATGAAAATAATAGGAAAATAAGAAGTGATAAAATAGAAGTCATTATATTAAAAAGGGAAAGCAGATGTTACACATAGCTGTAGACCAACATGTTATAGAGCAAGTGGCAGGCTTCACATTGAGTTATTGAATTATTTGCGGGTCAACGTCATTGCACTCCATTACTCATGTACTTTGCAATCTATTTTTGACAATAGAAACAAGAATAAACGTTCTTAAAAGTTATGTAAAACCAGTCTTAAAATTTAGTTATTGAGTTATTTGCGGGTCATCATCATTGTGCTCCGAACATGTTTCATGGGTGCTGAGATCCCCTTCTCAGCAAGTCCCTCAGTGTCCAGCGATTGACGACTCCAGTCCTGTGTTGGTTGATAAGTCTTCTTATACGCCCACTAAGTTTCTCGTTTCTGGCTGTGCCCATCTTAACTCCCATCTCTTTCATCCGAAGGAGTGATGTGGACTCATGGTTGTCGGAGCCCTGTGACCTTCCCATTTCCCTGAGGGCATTAATAACGTCCCCCCTATCCTTTGATTGACCGTCCTCAACAATAGCGCTGCAAGCCAACCTGTCCGCTTTTTCATTTCCCTGTACTCCCTCATGTCCAGGGACATAAACAAAGATGACCCTACGTATGTTTTACTTCTGCAAATTCCCGCCTCCACTTTTCTTATCATGCTTATCGAATCACTCAGTATACAGGTGTGGGTGTAGTCTTGTGACTCTAACTAAATGAATTCCCTGGTCACTGCCGTTACAACCATCGTTATGCTACTCTTTATCATAACGTATGCACCACTCTCTTCGTTGACTATTCTGTCTGCTGAGCGTGAAGTAAATGTCCATGCAATCATTTTGTGTCTTATTACGGATCCGTCTGTATAGATGACTGTATCGTTCTCATCAGTGTTATCCCAGATGAGACCGCTGACCTCCGCATTGACCACGACTGAGTTCTGTTCCCTACATTTCCTGTCGAGTGTGACAATACACAAGAATATCTCCTTGATTGACGTAGGCACTGGTAAACACTACTCACCAACGCTGATATTGGTAAGCCCACATACCTGTCTGATGACATCCTCTCCTCGGTCCACTCATAATTTGCTTCTTTTTAACCTGTCACCTTTCTCTGTGTTTGGCTTGTGGTGCAATGGATGCTCTTTATCTGAACTAATCGTCAGGTATGCTCGTGCCTTCCAGATCTTGATTCTGTCATCCATGGTTGGAAAGTCAAGAAGATATCTCATTGCTACACAGGGAGTGTCCTTCCTAATATATGAAAACACAGACTTCAAATATATAGGAACAGCTCTCTCTGAAGACGGTAAAATGGATAAAAAAAATAGAAAGTTGGTATAACAAGGTAAACCAAATATTGGGACAGCTTGTCCTTATAGTTCAACACATCTTCAAAACAAGACAGAACTTATCATCATCATAAAAATCTTATACAGAGTATATTCATTCCCATCTTGTGCTGTCAGCGTCAAACATGGTCGCTCACAAATAAATACAAAAGGAAGCTAGTCACCACAGAGATGAGATGTTTGAGAAAAGCGTTTAGAGCGACCAGAAAAGATAGAATTAGTAACGCTCTAAGAGAAAGAGATTATACATTGAATCAAATCTGAGCTACAAATAGAGACAAGAAATGAAATAGTTTGCTCATTTGGAAAGAATGCCAAGAGATTCTAGACCATATAAAACATATTACATGAGGAGATGAAAGAAGCGCCCGTGATAGACTCAAAAGTAAGATAGACTGGCATCATTAGAGAAAGGTAGCCTAGTTGAGAAAACCACCCGACTGGGCTACCGATGTTCAGACAACCCGTGTTCGTTTCATGCTGGAAGTAGTGTGAGTTGTACTCATGGTTGGAAAAAAAATATCCCCGCGGTCGACCCAGCCGCTGTCGAAAATAGGTACCACGGTAACACTCTGGGAAGGTGATGAATGTCGCCTCGTCGCGTTGTGAGTTTCAATGCTTGAAGCGACACTGTCAGGAAGTCTCCGAACACTTCTGGATATGCGGCCGAGCACATTTGGATGAAAACTCGCATGTTAAGACGCCGATTGAAGTCATTTGGATGAAAACTCGCATGTTAAGACGCCGATTGAAGTCATTTGGATGAAAACTCGCATGTTAAGACGCCGATTGAAGTCATTTGGATGAAAACTGGCATGTTAAGACGCCGATTGAAGTCTCGTGTTTCACCTTTAGTATCCGAGAAATGTTGCAACATCAACTGGCAATGGTTGAGGCTGTCAGAACGGCTGCAACTAGAGCTTTGTATCTACATCGACACAAGAGAGGAAGAAGAGGAAGTAAAGATATTTGTATACGATGTCCTAACGATGTCCTAACGATGTCCTAACGATGTCCTAACGATGTCCTAGCGATGCCCTAACGATGTCCTAACGATGTCCTAGCGATGTCCTAACGATGTCCTAGCGATGTCCTAACGATGTCCTAACGATGTCCTAACGATGTCCTAACGATGTCCTAACGATGTCCTAGCGATGTCCTAACGATGTCCTAACGATGTCCTAACGATGTCCTAGCGATGTCCTAGCGATGTCCTAACGATGTCCTAACGATGCCCTAACGATGCCCTAACGATGTCCTAACGATGTCCTAACGATGTCCTAACGATGTCCTAACATCATCAACCGCTATACATTTTAAAAAATATGACGATCATCATTTTCAAGAGGACGTGAACTTCCAGTCAATATGGTGGATAGGCGGCAGGACCCGTTAAAGGCTGTCTGAAAAGTGTTCCTTGTTGCTGTTTCCTCATATTCCAAGTCCAGTTTGCTGCAGGAGCTACTGAATTAAGTGCTCTGTGCACACTGTGAGCTGTGTGTTTCGTGCGTTTTGATCGTGTTTATATATTCCGATTGCTTACGATGAATGAAGATATCGTGTGATAGAGAACAGATTGCAATGTTCACTTTCTGTGCGGTTTCGCCATATTTCTTTTGGCGTGTGCTCAGACTGCTATGATGGGGCTACAGCTACATTTCTATGTTTGGGAGATGAGATATTAATTCGGATTATTCCACTGGCACGGGCGGTTGAGCAGTTATGGATTTTAATTCGTTTGCAGTGATACTGGGGCCTTCCATAACTATAACCATATACATATATATATATATACACACACACACACATTTCGCGTGTGTTACCGGGGCCTCATCATAAGGGAAGTAAAGAATAGTCACACTGTGACCTTCCAGGCATGTCGTAGGAGGCGACTAAGGAAGTTTATCGATGGCTTGACAAGCTGCTATAGTAAAATGTATTGTTATGGAAACAGAGCCATAGATTTTAGAAGCAGTGATCTCTGCAATATGTGCCATTTTGGCACGCAAGGTTTCTGTTTTTGAGATTGTGTTTCTGCCCTGTGTGCCGTCTTCGGCTCGAATGAACAATAACATACATTTCAGAAAAATGAGTTACGTATTCTTCTTCTATCGCTTTCCTCGCCAGCATAGGCGATCACGTCAGACGTCAGTATACTATCCCTTGAGCTGCTTATCAGTTCTGTTGCTGAATGTCCACTACTTTATTCTCTTAAACTGTTAACTATTAACTTAGACTTAGTCAGATAAACAGATGCAGGGAAATAGAAGGATGACGAGTTACATGAAAATAGAGGGATGACGAGTTACATGAAAATAGAGGGATGACGAGTTACAAGAAAATAGAGGGATGACGAGTTACAAGAAAATAGAGGGATGGCGAGTTACATGAAAATAGAGGGATGACGAGTTACAAGAAAACAGAGGGATGACGAGTTACAAGAAAATAGAGGGATGAAGAGATGCAGGGAAATATATAGATGACGAGTTACATGAAAATAAAGGGATGAAGAGATGCAGGGAAATATATAGATGACGAGTTACATGAAAATAGAGGGATGACGAGTTACAAGAAAATAGAGGGATGAAGAGATGCAGGGAAATATATAGGTTACGAGTTACAAGAAAATAGAGGGATGACGAGTTACAAGAAAATAGAGGGATGACGAGTTACCAGAAAATAGAGGGATGACGAGTTACATGAAAATAGAGGGATGACGAGTTACATGAAAATAGAGGGATGACGAGCTACATGAAAATAGAGGGATGACGAGTTACATGAAAATAGAGGGATGAAGAGATGCAGGGAAATATATAGATGACGAGTTACATGAAAATAGAGGGATGACGAGTTACATGAAAATAGAGGGATGACGAGTTACACGAAAATAGAGGGATGAAGAGATGCAGGGAAATATATAGATGACGAGTTACACGAAAATAGAGGGATGAAGAGATGCAGGGAAATATATAGATGACGAGTTACATGAAAATAGAGGGATGAAGAGATGCAGGGAAATATATAGATGACGAGTTACATGAAAATAGAGGGATGACGAGTTACAAGAAAATAGAGGGATGACGAGTTACAAGAAAATAGCGGGATGAAGAGATGCAGGGAAATATATAGGTTACGAGTTACAAGAAAATAGAGGGATGACGAGTTACAAGAAAATAGAGGGATGAAGAGATGCAGGGAAATATATAGATGACGAGTTACACGAAAATAGAGGGATGAAGAGATGCAGGGAAATATATAGATGACGAGTTACATGAAAATAGAGGGATGACGAGTTACAAGAAAATAGAGGGATGACGAGTTACAAGAAAATAGAGGGATGAAGAGATGCAGGGAAATATATAGGTTATGAGTTACAAGAAAATAGAGGGATGACGAGTTACAAGAAAATAAAGGGATGACGAGTTACAAGAAAATAGAGGAATGACGAGTTACATGTAAATAGAGAGATGACGAGTTACATGAAAATAGAGGGATGACGAGTTACAAGAAAATAGAGGGATGACGAGTTACATGAAAATAGAGGGATGAAGAGATGCAAGGAAATAGAGGGATGATGAGTTACAAAAAAATAGAGGGATGAGGAGTTACAAGAAAATAGAGGGATGACGAGTTACAAGAAAATAGAGGGATGACGAGTTACATGAAAATAGAGGGATGACGAGTTACATGAAAATAGAGGGATGACGAGTTACACAAAAATAGAGGGATGACGAGTTACATGAAAATAGAGGGATGACGAGTTACACAAAAATAGAGGGATGACGAGTTACATGAAAATAGAGGGATGACGAGTTACAAGAAAATAGAAGGATGACGAGTTACAAGAAAATAGAGGGATGACCAGTTATAAGAAAATAGAGGAATGACGAGTTACAAGAAAATAGAGGGATGACGAATTGCGTGAAAATAGAGGGATGAAGAGATGAAGGAAATAGAGAGTAAAGATACAGGGAGAAAGGGATTGCTTTGGAAGGAGGTCAACAACAGAAGTCATGAACAGTTCTAGATATAACAAATTGTGAAGAGTCGGGATCGCCTCTGCCAGTAGGCACGATATTTGATGATGAAGATCATCTTTTTATCTGTTTTCTTTTATCTCTTTGTACTTCAAACTTTCCTATTATCACATTGTATTCCATTGGTTGTTTTATTACTCAACGTTATATTTCTTCCCTTAGTTCTATCATTATTTCAGCAAAGAATATAGTTTTCTATTTAATTAATTATATATATATATATATATATATATATATATATATATATATATATATATAAGGGGGACTGGTTGGTCTTGAGGCAAGACGTCGGCCTCGAGACAGAGAGGTTGTGGGTTCAAATCCCGGCTGGGATACCAGTTGGGATTTTTATTTATAATTACACACTACGGCAACCACCACTGCATGAAACGTCAATTACTCATCGACTGTAAAAATATGAGTACCGTCGGAGTTATCTGCCTGTGCGGCGAGGGAACCCTGTGCACACGGCTGCCAGGGAAAAATGGATTAACACGCAAATTTCAGTTCTCTAGTCTGGAGACTTCGTCAGAGGTCAAAAGCTGGCAAACGAAAAAAAAAAAAAGAAATATATACATATATATATAAAGAGAGAGAGAGAGAGAGAGAGAGAGAGAGAGAGAGAGAGAGAGAGAGAGAGAGAGAGAGAGAGTAATGCACCTCAAACATCATCATGAAAAAGCCGTGAACATTTTTCACAAATTTTGTCATCAAATACCCTATAGTAAGACACCACCAGACCTTGAACAGTATTCATCCCATTATTAAATAAACAGACTACTCACATTTAGTTGGTGGTCGAGTGGATTAAGCTGTTCCTCTGCCAATCAGGTTGGGCGTGGGTTTGATTCCGAATGAGGTCACCCTTATTTACCACAACAATTATGAATATATATCTGTTCACTACAACTGCACTGGGCATGCAATCATTTTTTTCATATCCTTAGTAAACGGTCACAAACTTAAACCACTTCTCAAACAGTATTAATCTTATTTTAAGAGGTATGTGCAACAGTTAAACCAAATCAAGTACCTAGGATTAACTTTCACGTGCTAAGTAAACATGAGCTCTAATCACAATATAAAACTTATCCTTTTGTTATATCTTTCCGTTACATTATTCGTGGTATATTATCTCCGTTATATTATTTACGTTTGCCAAGTCTCCGGGTTTTATTCATATCACTCGCAGTCATGCAGAAAGCAGTCAACGCAAAGTATGTAATAATAAATATACGCCAGTGGTTCTCATACTTGATGACGGGCACCATTTATAAGTAACAAAACATGTCCTATACCATTTTTTAAAATGTCAAAATTCGTGATCATAGTTTTTAAGTTATCATCATGATCATCATGTGCCATGCAGATTGACGTAGACTATTATAGCCTTCTCCAATCTTCTATTCACAGTAAGTAAATTAAAGTACACCCGTCACACCAAGTGTCGTATAGGGAATATGGTGTTAATGATCATAAATTTTACAGACCTTCGGCACATGATTTTTGGGGTAATGTGGTCGGTATTACGCGCGTGCCGCTTTACTTTCACAGAAAAAAAAATCCAGTACCCATTAAAGGCTGGGTGAACCTGGAAGCCGTCGGTTGAGATCGAACCCTACCTCTTTCTATCCACAGTACATCGTTTCAATTCTGTTTCCATACCATTATACCAAACTATCTAGTATGTCCTCTCTTTGTCGTCCACGATCTCTCTTTCTCTGTATTTTTGCCAGTTGTAACTAAATATTTCCAAATTATTTCTTCTCATGATGTACCCGAAAAATGTTGATTGTTTATTTGTATCTATAGAACTTGTTAAATAAAACATCTTAACGAATTAAACAGTAAATTAAGTGTAACAGCTTGTTAGAGAGTTGACGTTAATAAACATCACCAGTCAAATACCTGTGGATAAAGAGATACAGCGAAGAAGATGCCGCTGGATAGGACACACACTGAGGAAGCAAACTAAGAGTATAACACTACAGACCTTTTTTTTTTAAACCTGCAAGGAAAACTACAAAGAGAAAGACCAAAATATTCTTGTTGAAGACAGATGGAAGCAGAGATGAAGATGATGGGAAAGACATGGAATGATCTTAAAAGAATGACAAGAAACAGAATGGCTTGGAAAGTGTTTGTTGAAGACATATGCTCCACTGGGTGCTCAAAAGGTAGAAGAAATAATATATCGTATTATCATATCATATCATATCATATCATGACATGACATGTCATATCACATCATATCACATCGCATCACATCATATTATATTATAATTATATTATATTAATATGCTTATTTTATGTTATGTTATGTTGTGTTGTGTTCTGTTATATATAAACAGCAATAATAAAATATAACAAAGAGAACTCTACGCCTATTGATATAAAAAGAGGAGTAAGACAGGGATGCATCCTATCACCAAGCTTGTTCAATCTATACACTGAGCAAATCTTTAAAAACATCATAGAGATGCCAGGCCTACAAATTAATGGAAAGATAATCAATAACCTAAGATATGCTGATGATACTGTACTACTAGCAGAAAATCCTAAAGATCTACAAAAATTACTTAATGAAATAAACATGACAAGCAAAAAATATGGACTAGATATGAATATCGAAAAGACTAAAACTATGATCATAAACAATGAAAATACTCAAAACCCACAAGTGGATATCAAAATTGAAGGAATAGACCTGGAGACAGTTCAGAACTACAACTACCTTGGACATACTATAACTAACCAGTGATGGGAAATGTACAACTGAAATAAACAAAAGAATAGGAATGGCAAAAAGTAATTTTAATGCCATGAAAAATATACTAACATCAAAACAAACATTTCATCATGAGTGGTTCGTCGACATGTCCCCAATGGTCTACCTCTTCTTTTTTTGCCAGGTGGTGTCCATGTTAATGCAAAGTACGGATGTCTGGTTCGTTCCATTCATAGAACGTGACCTTCATACATTACACAGCGGTTAAATAAAACGGCTGATAACAGGAAATAAGCCATGAATCAATTAGCTCACGAAGTGAAAGGAAAATGCGGGACTCAATGAATATAAAATGGTTGGGACTGCGTTTGAAGTGTTCAACTGCACAGTACTAAGCCGCAGCGTTAAAAGTGAGCGTGTCTTCAGATTTTTTTTCATCATCATCATGTGTCATATCAGGGGTAGTGTTCGATCCCAACCGACGGCTTCCGGGTTCACCCAGCCTTAAATGGGTACCGGATTTTTTTTCTGGGAAATTAAAGCAGCACGGGCGTAATAGCGACCACATTACCCCAAAAATCATGTGCCGAAGGTCTGTAAAATATAGGGTCACTAATACCATATTTCCCTATACGCCACTTGGCGTGACTGGGTACTTTACTTTTTATGTGTTGTATCGGTTGGCGGGTTGGCGTAGGCGATCATGTCCTGCAACAATTCCATTCCCGTAGTTCACTATATCAATTATATTTTTGACTGTTTACCGTTCCTCGACAACAAGCTATCTAGCATCTTCTCCCTTTTGTCGTTCACGATGTCTCACTTTTCATGTATTTTGCCACTTGTAGCTTAGTATTGCAACGTCACTATTCTCACTGAAAAGCAGCTTTCCTAAATATGAGGAAGACGATGCCAATCAATTTTTGCCAATCGAAACAAGAAAAAGAGTTCTTAAATGTTATGTACAGCCAGTCTTAACATATGGCTGTGAATCATGGACAATATGACAACAGACAAGAAAATAACTGGAGTCTGTAGAAATGTGGTTTTACAGAAGAATGTTGAGAGTACCATGGACAGCTAAGAAGAGTAATGAAAACGTTCTGAAAGAGGACAAAGCAAAAAGAGAGCTAATTTCCAATATTAGGAAGAAACAATCATCATTTTTTGATCATGTAATGAGAAGAGAACAGCTGGAATATATTGTAACAACTGCGAAAATTGATGGATGAAGAGTTAGAGGAAAGCAAAGAGAAAAGATACCAGACAGCTTAAGAGAATGTCTTGGCAGAAGGTCAACAACTGAAAGGATAAATAACTGTCGAGATCGATTGTTGTTGAGAGACATGATCACACTCGCCAGCAGGCCCGGTACTTGATGATGATGATGATTCTCACGATGTTTCCTTTTTGACGTTTTGTTTTTACGAGCTTTCTTTTTGTTTTGGCCTCTTTGAGAATTTTATTGTTGTTTTCTTTAGCTGTTAAGGGAATTCTCAACATTCTTCTGAGAAAATACCAGCTCTTCGACCCCGAAACGTCTTTTCATCTGTTTGTCTACTGCTCATGACTCGCTTCCGAAATCATAATTGACTGTGTATGACACAGATGAACTCTCACTGCTGTTGATAAAGACTTGTTGTAAAAGACGTTTCTCATTTTGAAATGCTAATTTTGCCTGAGCTGTTCTCCTGTTGAGGTGACAGCTTTACATAGCGAAACAAAACAAAATAATGATGTTTCGGCCTACAAAAAACAGCCTTCCTCAGAAAATAAAGACAAATAACAGGACACACAAGAAATGTACTAAGATCTAGTTACACATCACCGAAGGTCACCAAAAATGTGTTTAAAGAAAACATAATATAAAAAGAAGACAATTAGTCGCATAAAGGCCGAAACGTCATTTGTTTTCTACATATTGTTCTCTTCAGAAAATGAAAAAAACATTTTATGCAACAAATTTATGTTAACAGAAGTGAGAAAGACAGTTCATCAGTGCTATATAGAACCATTTCTGACCAACGGAAGCGATTTATGGACAGTAGATAAACAAATTAAAAGACGATTAGAGGCCACAAAGTTGGGATTTCTCAAAATAATATTGAAAGTTACATGGACAGCTAAAAAAGACCAATGAGGACATTCTCAAAGAGGCCAACACAAAATAGGAGCTCCTGAAAAACATCAGAAAGAAGCAATCAACATTGTTCAGGCACATCATGAGAAGAGGAAAGTTGGAATACTTGGTTACAACTGGCAACATAAAAGGAAAGAGAGATCGCGGTCGACAAAGAGAGAAATTACTAGATTACACGGTGTCATGGCATGGAAAACAGTCAACAACAGAATTGATACGATGTATGTGGATAGAAGATTGTGGAAGGATATGATCGCTACGCTAACCGGTATGGCACATGATGAGGATGTAAAACTGTCAAACTCGTTCACTGCTCTCCAGCTTTACGGCAGGACCGACATTTTTTTTGTGTGTGCCTATTCCCACAAAATTAAAACCTGAGGTGGCCAGTGAAAATGGCCTTCCCCAACACAAAGTGCTAGTCCATGCATTCCTTTATCAGCCACGCCTACTAGAAGTCTCCAAGTAATGATCAAACCAGCATACACTTTTATCTCCAAACCATCCCACTAGTAACTGTGCCATCGACGCTCGCAATTTAATAAAACAGCTCATTAGTTTAAAACAGCTCAGTAATTAAAACAGCTTATTTTAAAAAAAGACATTTTTTTTCATTCTATCTATTGTCCTTTCGAGCAGAAGACGGCACATAGGGCAGAACCACAATCTCAAAAACAGAAACCTTGCGTGCCAAAGTGGCACATATTGCAGAGATCACTGCTTCTAAAATCTATGGTTCTGTTTCCATAACAATACTTTTTACAATGACAGCTTGTCAAGCCAATTATCAATCTCCTTAGTCGCCTCTTACGACATGCCTGGAAGGTCACAGTGTCACTATTCTTTTTCTCATGACAGATTATTTAAACAGGTTGTAGAGTTAAAATAACAGGTTTTATTTCTTAAACCTTGAGCAGCTTTCAAAATTAGGAATATGAAGCTTTCAATATATACAGTTTTTGTTTGTGTGTGTGTGTCTGCCAGCTTTCACCTCTGGTGAATTTACTTAGATATTAAGAACTGAATTTTGGGTGTTTTTCCATTTTTCTATGGCAGCTGTGTGAACAGCGGTCTCTCGTCGCATAGGCAGGAAAAGAGAATGGGAAAGACATGGAAGGGTCGTTAAATAACGCCAAGAAACAGAACGGCGTGAAAAATATGTTTGAAGATGTATACTCTACAAGGAGATGAAAGGAATAAGAAGGAAAAGAAGTCGAAAAAGAATAGGAAGAACATAATTAAACAAGCGAGCTACCTGATCCACAAGTAAGCACACACATTGTATTATATTTGCAGAAAGTGACTAAACACCTATGGCTTTGCCCGGTGTGCCGTGGTCTTCGGAGGTGCTCATATTTTTTTCCGTCGATGAGTAATTGACGTTTTAAGCCGGGGGCTCGCTGCTGAGACCAGGATGGTTGCCGCAGACAGAAATCATAAATAAAAATCCCAGCCGGTGTAGCCAGGATTTGAACCCACAACCTCTCTGTCTTGAGAAAGGTGTTTTGCATCTAGACCAACCAGTCCCCGCAGACTTTTATATATTATATTCTTCATTCCGGTTCACAAAATTTTGGGGCTTAGGTTATTGTCGGTAGAAAGTAGTTAATCTTGTCATGGAATGAGTTTCACTGCAGTACGGAATTACCCATATCCGCTCCATCATGACAAAGCTCCCCCCAAAACGCATTGGAAACAATCTATTGAGAAGGTAAACTACCGTGCAGCCCTAATCGGCTACAAAGCCGACGATTACAAACGACTTCTATCAATTAGAGAGTGCACATTAACTCCTTACTCCAGTTTACTGGAAAACACACATTTAATATAAACAAACAAGGAAACCGAGTCGGTTTAAGTGATTAGCGTAACAAATAAAGTAAAGAGACCCCGTCACGCCAAGTGGCGTATAGGGAATATGGTGTTAGTGACCATACATTTTGTAGACCTTCAGCGCATGATTTTTGGGGTAATGTAGTCGGTATTACACCCGTGCCGTTTTACTTTCCAGAAAAATAATCCGGTACCCATTTAAGGCTGGGTGAATCCGGAAGCCGTCTGTTGGGTTCGAACCCTACCTCTTGTCCTTTGTAGTCCAGTTCACTAACCACTGAGCTATCCACGCGACTAGGATAGTCTCTACAAGAACACGGCGACATGCAGACATGTTTGCATTTCCTGTTGTGATGTTAGCAAGGTCGAACTTCAGTACAAACCAAGTCGGCTGCAGCGGCGAAAGTTTTAAACGACATCACGGTAAAAAGTAGGAGCCGCAATAGCTCAGTGGTTAGTGAATTGGACTACAAAGGACAAGAGGTAGAGTTCGATCCCAATCAATAGCTTCCGGGTTCATCCAGCCTTTAATGGGTACCGGATTTTTTTTCTAGGAAAGTAAAGCGGCACCAGCGTAATACCGACCATATTACCTCAAAAAAGCATGTGCTGAAGATCTGAAAAATTTATGGTCACTAACACCATATTCCCCATACGCCACTTGGCGAGACGGGTGTACATTATTTTTATTTTTTTTTAACGGTAAAAAGTGATTTCGTATTTCTGGGAAGATGGCCACCATTCTCGCAGGCATTTCAGAGAGTGCTTTAATAAATTTTTTCGTTGTTTTGACAGTTTTTCAGTGTTTTGACAATTTTTCGGTGTTTTGGCAGTTTTTCGGTGTTGTTCTTTTCGATTTGTTCAAGGTAACTGGAGCTGGGAGGTACTGTGGGCACTTCTCTTCTCCATCCGGGGTATTCCTGTCAACAGAAAATGTCGTTATATCCGGAAGGGTTTAGTTTCCTCGCTATATAGGGCGGCGCTAACTCACACGAGACAGTTACTAACAGAAATGGTCGTCTCATTTGGAAGGGTTTTCTGATGACTGAATTATTTATTTTAGATTTGTGGGCCATTTTAAAAGACACAACAGCCTACTAAAAGTAATCTTGGAAGGGGAAAATATAAGGTAAAAGAGGCAGAGGCAGACCAAGACCAACATGGACGAGTAATATCAAAAGATGGACAAAACAGCCTATGACAACCTGCACCATCAAAGCAAGAGACAGAGTAGAATGGCGCTCCATGGTAGCCAACCTTCGTTGTGGAGATGGCACTCGATGATGATGTTGATGATGATGATTATGATGATGATGATGGATGATCTACGGGTAAAGCGTCTACCTCTTGACAGGCAGGTTCTGAATTCAAATCTCGTCAAAGGCTGAGTGTTTCTTTTCGAATCCGTCGATTCTGCGTGGCTTTACATTACCCCGGTAGTAGGGTAATGAGACCCGGTGTCCAGCGGTCTCGAAAAACGGCGGAAAACAAGCGGTTCCGTGTGCACTCTCCGCACGTTAAAGAACCCTTGGCGTGTTAAAAATCGAAAAGAGTAGGCATAAAATGGCCGCTGCCCAGGGAGAATTGTTCAGAAAATCTGCCCGTGCCAGAGACGGATGTTTCGGGCTGAAAGGAGCAAATATTTAGACCGTGTCGTAAACTAGCGACACATCGCACTTACGCTCAAATTTACTTTTATGCTTCGGATACAATCGGTGCTTCTTACAAGTCTCTGCACGCACTGGTCGTCTGGACAACAAAAATGAAGATAAGAGTTCAGTCTTTTTGTGACACTCTGTAGTTTAGCTTTTGTACAATTTGACACGGGCCAGTGAATTTCCATGTTTGTGTTGGAAGTAACGTCTCGTTGTTTATTCTTTAAGGAAATATATTTCTTCATTAGATATTAAATATACAGGATTATCGCAATACATAAATGAAAAAAAAGGAATTCAGTCCATCTTTCCTTCATGAAAAATACGAAATTATGTGTCTTTCTCTCTCTCTCTCTCTCTCTCTCTCTCTCTCTCTCTCTCTCTCTCTTTCTCTCTCTGCGATCAAGACTCAATCAGAGTAGGATTCCAGACTCTCTCATGAAGTCAGCTGTCTAAGTGATGGCCTGTGTGATGGAAGTCTCTCTCTCTCTCTCTCTCTCTCTCTCTCTTTCTCTGCGATCAAGTCTCAATCAGAGTAGGATTCCAGACTCTCTCATGAAGTCAGCTGTCTAAGTGATGGCCTGTGTGATGGAAGTCTCTCTCTCTCTCTCTCTTTCTCTCTCTGCGATCAAGTCTCAATCAGAGTAGGATTCCAGACTCTCTCATGAAGTCAGTTGTCTAAGTGATGGCCTGTGTGATGGAAGTCTCTCTCTCTCTCTCTCTCTCTCTCTCTCTCTGCGATCAAGTCTCAATCAGAGTAGGATTCCAGACTCTCTCATGAAGTCAGCTGTCTAAGTGATGGCCTGTGTGATGGAAGTCTCTCTCTCTCTCTCTCTCTCTCTCTCTCTTTCTCTGCGATCAAGACTCAATCAGAGTAGGATTCCAGACTCTCTCATGAAGTCAGCTGTCTAAGTGATGGCCTGTGTGATGGAAGTCTCTCTCTCTCTCTCTGCGATCAAGTCTCAATCAGAGTAGGATTCCAGACTCTCTCATGAAGTCAGCTGTCTAAGTGATGGCCTGTGTGATGGAAGTCTCTCTCTCTCTCTCTCTCTCTCTCTGCGATCAAGACTCAATCAGAGTAGGATTCCAGACTCTCTCATGAAGTCAGCTGTCTAAGTGATGGCCTGTGTGATGGAAGTCTCTCTCTCTCTCTCTCTCTCTCTCTCTCTCTGCGATCAAGACTCAATCAGAGTAGGATTCCAGACTCTCTCATGAAGTCAGCTGTCTAAGTGATGGCCTGTGTGATGGAAGTCTCTCTCTCTCTCTCTCTCTGCGATCAAGACTCAATCAGAGTAGGATTCCAGACTCTCTCATGAAGTCAGCTGTCTAAGTGATGGCCTGTGTGATGGAAGTCTCTCTCTCTCTCTCTCTCTCTCTCTCTCTCTCTCTCTTTCTCTGCGATCAAGTCTCAATCAGAGTAGGATTCCAGACTCTCTCATGAAGTCAGCTGTCTAAGTGATGGCCTGTGTGATGGAAGTCTCTCTCTCTCTCTCTCTCTCTCTCTCTCTCTCTTTCTCTGCGATCAAGACTCAATCAGAGTAGGATTCCAGACTCTCTCATGAAGTCAGCTGTCTGTTTAAGTTAGTCGATTGCCCCATATCTTTTATTTTTGTAAAGTGCCGTTGAGTGGCTAATTGGTGAAAACGCGTTATTAACTTTAAATACGTTGTAATTTAGTTTAACATTATATGACATCCGTCCACAACAGAAATTCGTAACCCCAACCAAAAGTGATGCTAAAGACAAAGCTCACAATCCCTTTGATCTTATGCAGGATTATGATAGAATAAAAGTCCTCTTATCTAACTTTCAACGCTGGCGTATAATATACCACGCCATCCACACCAAAAACCACGATCTTTTAGTCATCGCGACAAAGGCTTCACCACTCTTGTGATGTCTACCATCATCGGAGACAATGAACAGTCTTAGTTTATAAAATGCAGCAACTTAGAGATCAAATATATGATAACAATTATTTCTTGTTGGCGAATTTGTTATTTAATTTGTGTGTTTTTGTGCGTATTTGTGTGTTACTATTTATTTATTTTGCGCTCAAGTAATGGAGTGTACAGTCATTTTCAAATGAAGCGCAAAGCCAGTCAAAATAACTTTGAGGGCCGATTCTGGCCCGCGGACCGTAGGTTTGCACCTGTGTTCCAGACCACATGTCCCCACATTGGAGAACACTATAACTCCAAGTTAGAACGCATAATGCTTGATTGTTGATCGTACACATGACCACCCGTGAAGTGATTAAAGCAAGATATGAAGCTAAAACAAGCATCAACTTGTGGTTTTGCTAACAAATCAAAGGGTCCTTTTTTCATTTGTATGTTTACTTATTATAATACGTAAATATTTATCATTTTATATTTTAAATGCACGTTGTTTACAACTGTATTTTTGTTATAAAGCTATATACACAGTTTGTTGTTTTTACTTCCAAGTGGTGTTTTATTTCTTATCGTAGAAATATTGTTGCATTAATGGATGAGCACTGCCGACACGAGATGTTTACATTTTCCTTATATTTTTACAAATGATATTTCATGACATCTTCTCCATCTTTCCTTTCAGTGTCGAGGGGAGATATAATTTGCGGTCTTTTGCTCTTCTGTTGGCTTCAGCTGCTGTTATGTTACCTAGTGCTTGTAATATTCCTTCGAATCAATCTTTTTCGTGATCGACCCTTGGGTCTGGTGTTCTCGTAACGCGTATTGAAGGCTCGTTGTGTTGTTTCTTTTTAATCACCCTGCCTTGTCACGTGGCCAAACCATTTTATCTGTTGTTTCGTTATATATTCTATGGCGGGGGCTATTCCTAGATTTATTCTCATTTCTTCATTTCTGATCTTGTCTCTCAGGCTGTTTCCGTCATTCGCCTGACACATTTAATCTCAGTAGAGGTTATTTTTCTTATTGATCTTGCATATAGGCTCCAGGTCTGGCATTGGTAGCACAACGTTGGGAGGAAGATTGTATATTGTATAATATTTCATGACAGTGGCACAAATTAATGGCATCTTACGAAAAGGCTAAATACTTTATCTCATTTTGTAGTACAGTAACGTATTCATCATCATCATAAAGTACCATGCCTGCTGGCGAAGGCTATCATATCTCTCCACCACAACTTTCGATCTCGACAGTTATTTATCATTTTTGTTGTTGACCTTCTGTCAAGCCATTCTCTTAAGCTATCTGGTATCTGTTCTCTTAGCTTCCCTCTGGTTGTGCTTATAGTTATGGAAGGCCCCGGTATATCACTGCAAACGAATTAAAATCCATAATTGCTAAACCGTCTGTGCCTGTGGAATCATCCGAAATACCTCATCTCCATCTATCTCTTCGTCCCATAACTTTCCCAGTTGTTACAATACATTCCAGCTGTTCCCTTCTCATTACATGGCCAAAAATGATGACAGTTTCTTTTTAATATTGGATATTAGTTCTAATTTTGCTTTGGCCTCTTTCATAACGTTTTCATTACTCTTCTTAGCTGTCCATGGTATTCTCAACATTCTTCTGTAAAACCACATTTCTACAGCCTCCAGTGATTTTCTTGTCTGTTGTCCATTTTGTTATGATTCACGTCCATATATTAAGATTGTTTCTACATGATGTTTAAAAATTACTTTTTCTTGTTATCTATGTAGGTGATCATGTCTCTCCACAACTTTCGATCTCGACAGCTATTTATAATTTCTGTTGTTGACCTTCTGCCAAGCCATTCTCATAAACTGTCTGGTATTTTTTCTCTTTGCTTCTCTCTATCTCTCCGTCCCTCAATTTTCCAAGTTGTTACAATATATTCCAGCTGTTCTCTTCTCATGGCCAAAAATAATGATTGTTTCTTCCTTCCTTTTTTTTTTTTTTTTTTTTTTTTTTTTTTTACGATTTTTAAGAGAGTTGCGTCAGTAGTTTTATGTTAACTCGCTGGCTTGGTAGTTGAACAATCGAGGGTTCGCCCACATCCTGGCACAGTCCGGTCAAACCAGTAGTTTTAAGTTAACGCGCTGGCTTGGTAGTTGAACAATCGAGGGTTCACCCACTACCTGGCACAGCTCAGTCAACCCAGTAGTTTTAAGTTAACGCACTGGCTTGGTAGTTGAACAATCGAGGGTTCACCCACTACCTGGCACAGCTCAGTCAACCCAGTAGTTTTAAGTTAACGCACTGGCTTGGTAGTTGAGCGATCGAGGGTTCACCCACTACCTGGCACAGCTCAGTCAACCCAGTAGTTTTAAGTTAACGCACTGGCTTGGTAGTTGAGCGATCGAGGGTTCACCCACTACCTGGCACAGCTCAGTCAACCCAGTAGTTTTAAGTTAACGCACTGGCTTGGTAGTTGAACGATCGAGGGTTCACCCACTACCTGGCACAGCTCAGTCAACCCAGTGCATAACAGAATTGGTGCAATACCAACATCATCTTCCTCTTCCTCTCATTTTTCCTCTCTCTTTTTCTACTTCATCTTTTTCTACTGCTTTTTCTTTTACGTCTCATGTCCTTCCTCATTTCCCTTTTAGCGCTAGAGGAGATATACTATATAGACTTTTAATCTTCTGTTGGCCTCTGCTGCTGTTATGTTTCCTAGTGTTTCTTGACATTTCATAAATTCATCTTTTTCGTGGTCGGCCCTTGGGTCTTGTATTCCCGTAACGTTTTTCTTTCCGGTTTTCTGCAGGAGCTACTGAGTTAAGTGCTCTGTGCACACCGTGAGCTGTGCATTTCATACGTTTTAATCGTGTCTCGATATTCCGATTTCTAACGATGCATGATATCGTTTGACAGGTAACAGCTGGCTGTGTTTACTTTCTATGCGGTTTCGCCTTATTTCTTTTGACATGTGTTGAGACTGTTTTGATGGGGACTGCATCTACCATTCTTTGTTTGGGAGATGAGTTAGTAATTCGGATGATTCCACTGACTCTGGCTGTTGAGCAATTATGGATTTTAATTCGTTTGCAGTGATAGCGGAGCCTTCCATAACCATAACCATTATTAAAGGCTCGTGTTGTGTTTTAAGCTTTCTGCCTTACTACGTGGCTAAACCATTTTATTTGTTGTTTCTGTATGCATTCTATGGCACGAATTATTCCTAACTTTTTTAAAATCAGTTTTTAATAGCTGATTGTATCTCTCAGAAGAGAGGCAGAGGCAGACCAAGACTAACATGGACGAGTAACATCAAAAGATGGACAAGTCAATCTATGACAGCCTGCACCATCAAAGCAAGAAACTGAGTAGAATGGCGGTCCATGGTAGCCAACCTTCGTTGCGGAGAAGGCACTCGATGATGACGATGATGATGATGATCTCTCAGAATGTTTCAATGCTAACTCAATTGGACAAATGAAATAATATCGAAGTGGAGCTCTATCGTCCCTTCGCTTTCCAATTCTTAGGCCTAGTGCAGTGAACTATTCCAATCCCCTACGCTTTGAATGTTTCACGGGACATTGCATTACATAAGCTGCAGATAAACACAAGTCTTCCGGTTGGTTAGTCGATTCAGGTTCAGGACTAGTTGCACTTTTGTTGCAATGTGGTTCCAAGCGATTCTTTCTGGTTTTGATTTTCGTTTGTGAAGACAGCAGTAGTCGAGTCGCATTCACTTGACTATTAGATCAACACTTGTTTTCCGCGCCTGCGCGCTGAGATAGTGCTGCAGGCGGCTGGCCGTGGAGTGTAGTGGAACAGTACCAGGTTGCAGTATTGTCTTAGGATGGGAAGAGCTATCTATGTTCCATTGTAAATTTGCCATCAGCAGGAAAGCGGTCGGATCGAGTGTTCCGCCGATGTTGACTCATTTCTTTGTACAACGATTCTTGGATCACGCCCAATGCTGCCCACAGCGATCGTTTCGGAGACGCGTAAGTGTCAATTTTGAGCTGCGCGCCATTTATACAGTTAATGTTGCACGTACAAAAGAACAGTTGTTTTTCTTTTACATAAAAACGCCCAATTTTACAAACTCAATACGTTCAATGGACCAATATGGACGATCGGAATGAACACGTTGTTGGTTGCTGGAACGGCGGGCTGATTTGATATGGGAATGTGCCATCTGCAGTTGATCCAATACTTTCTAAAGTGTAAGCACAGGCATAAAATATATAACATACTATGGGGAACTGCGCTTTGAAATTAAAAAACAAACAAACATGGGAAATAACATACAATGTTATTAAACAACAAAACTTGTAGAGATACAAGACAATGACGCTTCGGTAAATGTCTTCTTCGGGTACAGCATAAAAAAAGAAAAAAAAGTAAAGTACCTCCGTCACGCCAAATGGCATATAGGGAATATGGTGTTAGTGACCATACATTTACAGACCTTCAGCACATGATTTTTGGAGTAATGTGGTCGGTATTACGCCCGTGCCGCTTTACCTTCCATAGAAAAAAATCCAGTACCCTTTTAAGGCTGGGTGAACCCGGGAGCCGTCGGTTGGGATCGAACCCTACCTCTTCGGGTACAACATATCAGAGATAAATGCAAGACAAACACGAAAGCCAGGTACTAATCTCATATACAAAATCACAAAATGGCAAAAGAGGAACAATGGCCAACACACTTTAGATCAGAATATACAAGTTAAATGTATGTATGGAGTAAATAAAAACTAAAACATCAGCGACAGACAGCAGTGCACATATTACAGAGCTGGAAATAATAACGCGGAAATAATAACGCGGAAATAATAACGCGGAAATAATAACGCGGAAATAATCTTCCTCTTCTACCTTTCAGCTCCCTGTGGAGCATAGGTCTCCAACAAAAACTTTCCAAGCTGATCTGTGTCTTGCCATTCGTTTTAAGATCGTTACATACCTTCCCCGTCATCTTCATCTGCTTCTATCTGTCTTCTCCAAGAATTCCTTGGTCTTCCTCTTTGTCTTTTCTCCTGGGGATCCCAAAACAGGCCATGTTGTGTGATACTCTCAGTTGGCTTCCGTGTGTCCTATCCAGCGCCATCGTCTTCGCTGTATCCGTGTATCCACTTGTATTTGATTGATACTTTTCCTTAATTTTACGTTAGTGATTTTGTCCTGTCATTTCCATCCTTTTATTCTGCGCAATCATCCATTAATGAACGTCTGTATCTTCATCATTGCCTTTTTTGTTGTTATTATCCGTGTTTCACAGCCATATACTAGAAACATCCACATACGTTTAACCCAATGTGTGCACAAATTAACAGCGTGTTTTCCTTTGTCCCGTTGAATCTGTTAAACCGTGTTGGCGCAGTGATCCGCATAAAAAAAATCAGCGCACACATTTGTGTTCTTGATATTTGTTATTTATAACTTAACATACCTGCCAACTATTCTGTGCCAGTTCTTTTAGTTGTGCTTTACCTCACCACAACACTTGTCCGACCCTGTACATTTATCATTACTTCACTTTATGATTTGTGATTGAGCCAATTATAAAATTGGAGTCCTTCGTTCAGACGAGTTCGTTGGCTCAATTATGGCCTTTGGCTCTTGTTACCATTCTACCATCAAATATTCATGTTTCTTCTATTAAATAAATTCCTGCCATCAGTTTCACCACCAATGAAATTTCCCCGAGATATTTTTTTCCTCTCGATGAATTTTCTGCGATATATTTTTCCGTTCATTTTCTGTGACATATATTTCTGTTATACGAGTGTATTTTCTGTGACATATATTTATGTTATACATTTTCTGTAACATATATTTCTTTTATATATTTTCTGTCACATATATTTCTGTTATATATTTTATGTGATATATATTTCTGTTATATATTTTATGTGATATATATTTTCTGTTATATATTTTATGTGATATCATCATCATCATCATCATCATCATCGAGTGCCGTCTCCGCAACGAAGGTTGGCTATCATAGAGCGCCATTCCACTCTGTCTCTTGCTTTGATGGTGCAGGTTGTCTAGATTGACTTGTCCATCTTTTGATGTTACTCGTCCATGTTAGTCTTCGTCTACCTCTGCCTCTTTTACCTTGTATTTTCCCTTCCAATATTACTTTTATTAGTGTGTATTTTCTGTTATATATTTTCTGCGATATTTTTTCCGTGTATTTTCTGTGATATATATTTCTGTTATATACTTTCTGTTATATTTTTATGTGATATACTTTCTGTCATATATTTTTATATGATATATTTTCTGTTATGTATTTTCTGTTATATATTTTCTGCGATATTTTTTTCCATGACATATTTTCCTTGATAATTTTTCAGCCATTTTGTGTGTGTTATATTTTCTTCAACGAAACCATATATTATAATCTCACTGGTCGTGATGACTTTGGCATATGTCATGTACACCTGTCTCTCCCTGTGTTATTATATTTACATCTATTTGCATTTTTTCAAACCGTCTGCCTCTGAACTCATTGCAAACAGAATTATATTAACTTCTTCATTTGTTGTTGATGTGACAGCACACCGGGCAAAGCCATAGGTGATTAGTCACTTTCTGCAAATATAATACAATGTGTGTGCTTACTTGTTGATCCAGTAGCTCTCTTGTTTAATTATGTTACTCTTCTCCCTCTTCGTCTTCCTTTCATCTCCTTGTAGAGTATCTTATTCTTCGTCTTTCCTTTCTCATCTGCCTTTCAGCGTCGAGGGGAGATATAATTTGCGGTCGTTTGCTCTTCTGTTCTTCTCTGCTGCTGTTATGTTTCCTTGTGCTTCTAATATTTCTTCGATACATCTTCTTCGTGGTCGACCCTTGGGTCTGGTGTTCTGACAACGTTTGTTGAAGGCTCGTTGTGTTGTGTTTTGACTTTCTGCCTTGTCACGTGGCCAAACCATTTTATATGTTGTTTCCTTTATATATTCTATGGCGGTGCTATTCCTAGTTGTAGAGTATAGATCTTCAAATAACATTTTTCAAGCCGTTCTGTTTCTTGACATTATTTAACGATCCTTCCATGTCTTCCCCATTGCCAATTCTCTTTATCTCTACATTCACCTGTTTTCTCCATAAGGTAAAAGACAAGACTTGTATCGGCGTCCTAGCACGCGAGTTTGCACCCATATGTGCTCAACCGCCACCCAGAAGTTTTCGGAGACTTCTGGATAGTGTCGCTTCAAGCATCGAAACTCACGATGCGAGGCGGCATTCCTAACCTTCCCAGAGTAATACCCTG
Source organism: Megaustenia siamemsis (assembly GCA_032433765.1). Taxonomy (NCBI): domain Eukaryota; kingdom Metazoa; phylum Mollusca; class Gastropoda; order Stylommatophora; family Ariophantidae; genus Megaustenia; species Megaustenia siamemsis. Next base: position 19,709,637 of record JAVIAB010000104.1, read on the forward strand.
GCACCCATTTCTACCAGCGGCTGGGTCGACTGCGGGGGTATTTATTTTCTACCCGCGAGTACAAATCACACTGCTTCCATTTGGAATCGAACACAGGTTGTCCGAACATCGGTAGCCCTGTCGGGTGGTTTTCCCAACTAGGCCACCGAGGCCCCGAAAATGTAACTGATACGTCAAAAGAAACAGCGAGTTTGAAAGAAAAATAATCGAAGCTTGGTTCAATGAAGTCGATGTAGGGGTAAAGTATAAGTAAAGTACCCCCGTCCCGCAAAGTGGCGTATAGGGAATATCGTGTTAGTAACCATAAATTTTACAGACCTTCAGCACATGGTTTTTGGGGTAATGTGGTCGGTATTACGCCCGTGCCGCTTTACTTTCCCAGAAAAAAATTATGTGCCCATTTAAAATAAAAAAAGTAAAGTACCCCGTCCCGCCAAGTGGTGTGTAGGGAATATGGTGTCAGTGACCATAAATTTTACAGACCTTTAGCACATGATTTTTGGGATAATGTGGTCGGTATTACGCCATGCCGCTTTACTTTCCCAGAAAAAAATCGGTACCCATTAAAGACTGGGTGAACCCAGAAGTCGTCGGTTGGGATCGAACCCTACCTCTTGTCCTTTGTAGTCCAGTTCACTAACCACTGAGCTATCGCGGCTATGTGCCCATTTGATGCCGGGTAAATCGGAAGCGGTCGAGTTCTTTGTAGTCCAGTTCGCTAACCAGCGAGATATCGCTGCTGCCTCGATGTAGGGGTAGATGAAACAAAAAAGATGGCCTCCAAACATAAAAAAAATATCTTGAACATAACAACAGAAGAAGTGGGAGATCTGGATAGAGATTGATACTTTCTGACGGGCTGTGATAAGCCCAAAGTTCTGCAATGGGGACGCAATCCGATGTTTTTTTCTCCCTAGTTTCCTGGTAATGGCTATGTTTAACGCTAATAGCATAAGATTAGGAGAAACATTGAGATCTAATATTGCATATGGCAATCATCATAAAGTACCGGGCCTGCTGACGTAGGTGATCATGTCTCTCCACAACTTTCGATCTCGGCAGCTATTTATCATTTCTGTTGTTGACCTTCTGCCAAGCCATTCTCTTAAGCTCTCTGTTATTTTTTCTCTTTGCTTCCCTCTTTCTCTTCGTCCCTCAATTTTTCCAGTTGTTACAATATATTCCAGTTGTTCTCTTCTCATTACATGGCAATACTATGTGGAATAATGTGTCATTTGTTTTCAGCGTTCAGGGGAGCTACACTTTGTGGTTGTTTGCTCTTCTGTTGGCCTCGGCTATTATGTTTCCTAGTGTTTCTAATATTCCATCAATCCATCATCGATGGATTTTTGGAATTTATCCATTTCTGACCTATGGAAGCGAATCATGGACCAAAAACAAAGAAATAAAAAGACGATTATATCTTTATACATATTTTATTTATATAGTAGTCTGGTATTAATTCTATTGTATACTAACTGGTTAGGTATAGTCCGTTCAAAAATTCATAATCACACCTGAATTAGTTTTGCGTGATAACCGTTTGTTATTTTGCTTTCAAAATTTGCATGCAATCTTAGAATATTGATAACGTTGTATAAATATTTTTTGCTCTGAGAAATTTGATCTAGTTTAAAAGTTTTCTTCTTTAGGCTATATTAAATTCACCCTGTTCGAATTTGACACCATTTTAGGATGTATACATTAATTTGGTGCGGTCGTTCACGTAAAATAGTTTGGCTATTGCAGAAACACTAACTTCAGGAAAATCCCGTGCACAAAACTTAATTGTTATTGAACGACATGACGCACCACGCCCTTGGCATTAATTACCGAAGGGAAGGCGTATCTTTATTAATTTTGTGAAGACTCAATAGACAATTTGTTGACTTTAAAAACCAACATTTATATCTAAATTACAATGAGTTTGAAATGCAAATTTATAATTATGCAAAATGTTACTTTTTTACTATATCAGCACTTCCTTAGGGAATCCAAGATGGGCCATTTTTATTGTGATATCAACCTCTTGGAATCGTCAGATTCGGAATGATTAAAATTAAGATGAATTCAATTCCAGCTGCAGTTAGGACGTCCTGGGGTCTAATGGTGACCGAAGGACAAGACTAATTGTAACCAGTTGAATTCATGTTTGCAAATACACATAACGAATAACACCCACAATTAAGCACTATGTAGATACGCCTCTGACAAGAATTGCAGTAAACTGGAAAATTTAACACGATTACTGTAAACTCTAAAATTTGAATCAACTTGTGTGATATCGTCATAAAAGATCAAAGGAATTCGCTGATGTGCAAAATCTGTTGTATTTGTGGAATAAAAAATACCAAAATCTTTGCGTAATCAATATTCTAAGATTGCATGCAAATTTTGAAACCAAAATAACAAGCGGTTATCACTCAAAACTAATTCAGGTGTGATTATGAATTTCTGAACGGACTATAGCGCATAATTAATGAATAATCACACTTAAACAATAACGTTATCTAATTGTCATCACTTTGGTCGAGATGTAATGTTTTGAAATGATATAAGAAAGTCAGAAATATAGATATCATGGAAATAACAAAACAAACAATGGAGTAACAGATTGTAATAGAAAATGGACATACTAAGAAAACAAGATATCAGCATAACAAGACAGGTACTGTCGCTGAGGCCACTGGGGAAGAGAAAGCCAGGAAGGCCAGGAAGGTCAGGAATGCATGAAAGAGAAAAGTAATGGAAACCGTCAAAAGCATTGGACTAAACTAGAAAAAAGGAGAGAAAATGTCCAAGAATATGGATGGGTGGAGACACATTGTCTGTGGCCTATGCGCCAAAAAGTGTTCTAAAGCGCTTTATACCCCAATAATCACAAAAATGGCATCCCATTTCAAATCTCAGAACCATCAGGGTGAGACGGATGTCCAAGTTACTGGCCTGGTGTCATGTCCTTCTGACAGCCGCAGCCGATTCACTTGAGAAAATCCTCTGATCGCCCGTATGGGTTGCCTCACCACACGCGGCATCAATGTATCCATTTCACACAGGTAACCCCTCTCTCATCCTCCCCTCGTCCCCTATTTTTTTCTTATTTCGCTCCCATCGCCCCTCCTCCCCCGTCATTCCTCTCTTTTTTCCCTCCCCTGCTCTTGTTTTTCCCCCTTCCTCCACCACCTGATGTGATCCCATCAGGCGATTTTCTGGGTCTGTACCACATATGTTTATAAAGCCCCATTATACCTCACTTATTGCTAGGATGTCTGTGGAATGTTGGATTGATTTGCTGTCTTCACACTCCACATATATCTCTAGTCATTACCTGTGTCACGCTTGACTGCGTCACGCCTATTTCCTTATCTTTGTATCTCGTCTGACGTCTGGTCCAATCACGTGACTGATTGCAAAACAAACCCTTCGACTCACATTTGACAATCATTTTCTTATTTGTTTTCATTTTCGTTCATATATATATATATATATATATATATATATATATATAAACTCAATAACTCAATATAAAATAAACTAATAGCTCAATAACTCTCTCTCTCTCTCTCTCTCTCTCTCTCTCTCTCTCTCTCTAGATTCTTTCATATTTTCACAAATTATCTACCATCCAGCATTTAGCACATCTCTCTCTCTCTCTCATTTCAACTCTTATCTATCTGTTTACTTCTCCTTGACTTACCTGTCGCGATCATCCTAGATGTTGCAGACTTTCTCTGTATTTCATCGTTTGTTGTTCTCGATTTCTGAAGAAGGCCGCACGTGGGCCGAAACGTCAGTATTTTGTTGTGTTCCTTTTTTTGTACAACTGTCACCATACCTTGTTGGAGTGTACCTTACACCACACTTTTGGATCTAAAGCGCTTTCAATATCTGAGTTAACACTTTCAACCTAAAAACATCAAGATTTTCACACTCACATCAAAACCCGTTTCAACATTTCAACCGCGTCTGGGGTCGACACGTCCCAGTGTTAGAACCTCTGCTATGAGTTATACAGAGTAAAGGACACCTGCGGCAGTGGAGCGTCGAAGCGTGGTAGGATAAAAGTAATCAAGTGGTTTCCATTTGAATTATGTGAGGGCACAGTAGATGGTGAGTAAACGTGGGTTATTGAGAACAAGAGGTTGGGTTCGATCCCGAGAGGTGTCTCCAGCGACCGCCCAGCTTTACTTAACACGGCCGTTGGTCGGTGATATTTTGGTTATTTAAAAAAAAATTCAGAAATGAATCCTGTGTGTGATTCTTCTGTCGTGTAATTAAATTCATGAGATAGAAGAAGATATGGCCTGACAATTAATAGCATTTTTTTGTGTGTGCTTCATCTTTCTTCTTGTGCTTTGTCAATCTTCTGTCCAGCAAAGATCTTCAACAAGCACTTTCTAGGTTATCCCTGTCCAGCATAGATCTTCAACAAACACTTTCTAAGTTATCCCTATCCAGCATAGATCTTCAACAAGCACTTTCTAATTTATCCCCATCCAGCATAGATCTTTAAAAAAAACTTTCTAAGTTATCCCTATCCAGCATAGTTCTTCAACAAACACTTTCTAAGTTATCCCTGTCCTGCATAGATCTTCAAAAAATACTTTCTAAGTTATCCCTGTCCAGCATAGATCTTCAACAAACACTGTCTAAGTTATCCCTGTCCAGCATAGATCTTCAACAAACACTTTCTAAGTTATCCCTATCCAGCATAGATCTTCAACAAACACTGTCTAAGTTATCCCTGTCCAGCATAGATCTTCAACAAACACTTTCTAAGTTATCCCTGTCTAGCATAGATCTTCAACAAACACGTTCTAAGTTATCCTTGTTTAGCAGAGGTCTTCAACAAACACTTCCTAAGTTATCCTTGTCCAACATAGATCCTCAACACTCTCCAAGCCGTCCCTGCCCAGCATTCTTCTTCAACAAACACTTTCTAAGTTATTCCTGTCCAGCATAGATCTTCAACAAACACTCTCCAAGCCGCCCCTATCTTTCATAGATCTTCAACAAACACTCTCCAAGCCGTCCCTATCTTTCATAGATCTTCAACAAACACTCTCCAGGCCGTCCCTATCTTTCATAGATCTTCAACAAACACTCTCCAAGCCGTCCCTATCTTTCATAGATCTTCAACAAACACTCTCCAAGCCGTCCCTATCTTTCATAGACCTTCAACAAACCTTCTCCAAGCCGTCCCTATCTTTCATAGATCTTCAACAAGCACTCTCCAAGCCGTCCCTATCTTTCATAGATCTTCAACAAACACTCTCCAAGCCGTCCCTATCTTTCATAGATCTTCAACAAACACTCTCCAAGCCGTCCCTATCTTTCATAGATCTTCAACAAACACTCTCCAGGCCGTCCCTATCTTTCATAGATCTTCAACAAGCACTCTCCAAGCCGTCCCTATCTTTCATAGACCTTCAACAAACCTTCTCCAAGCCGTCCCTATCTTTCATAGATCTTCAACAAGCACTCTCCAAGCCGTCCCTATCTTTCATAGATCTTCAACAAACACTCTCCAAGCCGTCCCTATCTTTCATAGATCTTCAACAAACACTCTCCAAGCCGTCCCTATCTTTCATAGATCTTCAACAAACACTCTCCAAGCCGTCCCTATCTTTCATAGATCTTCAACAAACCTTCTCCAAGCCGTCCCTATCTTTCATAGATCTTCAACAAACACTCTCCAAGCCGTCCCTATCTTTCATAGATCTTCAACAAACACTCTAGAAAGCCGTCCTGTTTCTTACCGTTCTCTTAAGGTCGCTCCGTGTCATCGCCATTTCCTTCATCCCATGTCGTTTCCAAATACATTTTGTTATTACTCGTTGTAGAATTGAAAATGCTGATATAAAAATAGCTTGGTGGCAAAACAGGCCGAGTCAGTCAGCGTCAGAGGTTTCACTGCAGGTTTAAATCAATTTATGTAAACATAAAATATAAAAAAAAAATTATACAGCCGACTCGGTTGGTGAGTATGTAATGTGTAACTAGTGTAAATGTCTCTGCTGCAACAGCTGCTGTACAGTCAGAACAGCAGCAGGTTACACCTGCCAATTTGAAATCATAACATGTGTAAGTCAGGGATATTAGCAAATGGGAAGTGGTGGGGGATCTTGCTCAGTTCTGGTTCACGGACCCTGACGAAATGAGTTAACTATGGAGACGGAAAATTTTATTTTTTAAAGTGATATGGTTACAAGCACGGCACACGATAATGAAAAATCGATTAAACATTTTCTTTTTCCGTGGAAAGTTAAAAACAAAAAAATTTAATCACTCTGTGCCCCTCTTTCTCATCCTCTTCATCCCTTTCTTTGAATTTTTTTTTTCGTTTTCATTCTTAAGGTGCCTAACTGAAGAGCTGAGAGAAAGTGAGAGAGAGAGAGAGAGAGAGAGAGGGAGAAAGAGAGAGAGAGAGAGAGATCGTGGTATAAGGCAATTTATTTCCGAGCTAAATTGAATTGTAACTTCTTCATTAAATTAACACCGCCGAGTCAATAAGAACTCGCTCTGTCCTCGGTCTCTGGTAGTGGCTATTGGTTTATTTCTCTGAGAGATCCGATCCGTTCCGAGCCCACGTCGATGAACCAAAAACTGTATGCGCCCTGTTCTCTGTCTTCTCCTTGTAATAGATTGACCTTCAATGTGTTTGTAGTATGTATATGGCAGATTGTCTCTTTCCGTCCGTTTCGACGCACCACGCGTCATGCCAATTTCAGTAATATACGTTTAGCCGCACGGTGAGTCCCTCTCAATTTAATTACTGTGAACTGTCATCAAACCATATTCCTTTTACATGTCTTGTATCATCATGGTATGGGTGAAATCTAATTCCTTGTTTAATTATCTACAAATTCATATGTAATATATTATGGTTATGGTTATGGAAGGCCCCGGTATCACTGCAAACGAATTAAAATCCATAATTGCTCAACCGCCCGTGCCAGTGGAATCATCCGAATTACTAACTCATCTCCAAAACAAAGAAAGGTAGCTGTAGTCCCCATCATAGCAGTCTCAGCACACGCCAAAAGACATAAGGCGAAACTGCACAGAAAGTGAACACAGCCAACTGTTCCCTGTCATACGATATCAGCATTCATCGTAGACCATTGGAATATCGAAACATGATCAACACGGATGATACACACAGCTCACGGTTTGCAGAGAGCACTTAACTCAGTAGCTCCTGCAGCAAGCCGGACTTGGAATATGCGGAAACTGCAACAAGGAACACTTTTCAGACACAGCAATTAAAAGTTCCTGCCGCCTAACCGCCATATTGACCGGTATTTCCGTAATATATTATGTGTTAGATAAATACAAACATGTAGATTAATATTTAAAAACATTAACAATTTTGTCTCTGAAATCTATAGTGCTAAATTGATAAAAATCTTTCGGTACTGACAGAGTTAAGATGTAACAAAGCTCGTTAAATTATTGAACAGATCTTACCACTACAGTCGAACAAAGAAGTAACCTTAGAAGCGAAGTGAGATATTAATAAGAATATCTTTATCCCAACGTTGTGCTATCAGCGCCAGACATGGATCTTAGATTCAAGAACTATTCGAAATATAACCACCACAGAGATGAATTGTGTCAGACGCATGAGAGGAAACAACCTAAGAGATAAAATCAAAAATGAAGAGTTACGAAAAAACCAGGAACGGAACCAGCTATTGAATACATAAAGTGACAACAGATTAAGTGGTTCGGGCATGTGGTAGGGCATAAAGAACTAAATGTAACACGAGTCATCTACAAACGAAACGAGAACACCAAACCGCAAGGCCGGCCAGGAAAAGGTGGATAAAAGTAATACTAGAAACACTCGGAGGTATAACAGCAGAAGAGGACAATAGAAAAGCAAAAAAAAAACCGCGAAGTTTATGCACTTACATATCTGTGTGTGTGTTGTTTATCCACTTACATATCTGTGTGTGTGTTGTTTATTCACTTACATATCTGTGAGTGTTATGTTTATTCACTTACATATCTGTATGTTTGATGTTTATTTGTTTCTGCTGAAAGCCTGTTGAGCTGAAACGTCGATCAAATTCGTGTCGTCCATCAATTACATAAAGCTTTGGCCATACAATTTTTTTCTTGGTAAAGGCATAGTCTAATGAATGTAAAAGCACTAACTAAGGTGGTAAAGACACTAACCAAGGAAAGTAAAAGTACTAATTAATGAATGTAAAAACACAAAGGCATTTAAGACACTAACTAATGAATGTAAAGGCACTATTTATGGTATGTAAAGACACTAACTAATGAATGTAAAGGCACTAAATGAGGCATGTAAAGACACTAACTAATGAATGTAAAGGCACTAACTGAGGTGTGTAAAGACACTACTAAATGTAAAGGCAATAATTAAGGAATGTAAGGGTAAACATTAAGGTATGTAAAGACACTAACTAATGAATGTAAAGGTACTAACTCTTGAATGTAAAGGTACTAACTAATGAATGTGAAGGTACTAGCTAATGAATGTGAAGGTACTAACTAATGAATGTGAATGTACTAACTAATGAATGTAAAGGTACTAACTTATGAATGTAAAGGTACTAACTCATGAATGTAAAGGTACTAACTAATGAATGTGAAGGTACTAGCTAATGAATGTGAAGGTACTAACTAATGAATGTGAATGTACTAACTAATGAATGTGAAGGTACTAACTTATGAATGTAAAGGTACTAACTCATGAATGTAAAGGTACTAACTAATGAATATAAAGGTACTAACTAATGAATGTGAAGGTACTAACTAATGAATGTAAAGGTACTAACTAATGAATGTAAAGGTACTAACTAATGAATGTGAAGGTACTAACTAATGAATGTGAAGGTACTAACTAATGAATGTGAAGGTACTAACTAATGAATGTGAAGGTACTAACTAATGATTGTGAAGGTACTAACTAATCAATGTAAAGGTACTAACTCATGAATGTAAAGGTACTAACTAATGAATGTGAAGGTACTAACTAATGAATGTAAAGGTACTAACTCATGAATGTAAAGGTACTAACTAATGAATGTGAATGTACTAACTAATGAATGTGAAGGTACTAACTTATGAATGTAAAGGTACTAACTCATGAATGTAAAGGTACTAACTAATGAATATAAATGTACTAACTAATGAATGTGAAGGTACTAACTAATGAATGTAAAGGTACTAACTAATGAATGTAAAGGTACTAACTAATGAATGTGAAGGTACTAACTAATGAATGTGAAGGTACTAACTAATGAATGTGAAGGTACTAACTAATGAATGTGAAGGTACTAACTAATGAATGTGAAGGTACTAACTAATGAATGTGAAGGTACTAACTAATGAATGTAAAGGTACTAATTAATGAATGTGAAGGTACTAACTCATGAATGTGAAGGTACTAACTAATGAATGTGAAGGTACTAACTAATGAATGTAAAGGTACTAACTAATGAATGTGAAGGTACTAACTAATGAATGTAAGGACACTAACTAATGAATGTGAAGGTACTAACTAATGAATGTACAGGTACTAACTAATGAATGTAAAGGTACTAACTAATGAATGTGAAGGTACTAACTAATGAATGTGAAGGTACTAACTAATGAATGTAAAGGTACTAACTAATGAATGTAAAGACACTAACTAATAAATGTGAAGGTACTAACTAATGAATGTAAAGGTACTAACTAATGAATGCGAAGGTACTAACTAATGAATGTAAAGGTACTAACTAATGAATGTGAAGGTACTAACTAATGAATGTAAAGACACTAACTAATGAATGTGAAGGTACTAACTAATGAATGTGAAGGTACTAACTAATGAATGTAAAGGTACTAACTAATGAATGTGAAGGTACTAACTAATGAATGTAAATACACTAACTAATGAATGTGAAGGTACTAACTAATGAATGTGAAGGTACTAACTAATGAATGTGAAGGTACTAACTAATGAATGTAAAGGTACTAACTAATGAATGTGAAGGTACTAACTCATGAATGTGAAGGTACTAACTAATGAATGTGAAGGTACTAACTAATGAATGTAAAGGTATTAACTAATGAATGTGAAGGTACTAACTAATCAATGTGAAGGTACTAACTAATGAATGTGGTGGTACTAACTAATGAATGTGAAGGTACTAACTAATGAATGTAAAGGTACTAACTAATGAATGTGAAGGTACTAACTAATGAATGTAAAGGTACTAACTAATGAATGTGAAGGTACTAATTAATGAATGTGAAGGTACTAACTAATGAATGTGAAGGTACTAACTAATGAATGTGAAGGTACTAACTAATGAATGTGAAGGTACTAACTAATGAATGTGAAGGTACTAACTAATGAATGTGAAGGTACTAACTAATGAATGTAAAGGTATTAACTAATGAATGTGAAGGTACAGACTAATGAATGTAAAGACACTAACTAATGAATATGAAGGTACTAACTAATGAATGTGAAGGTACTAACTAATGAATGTGAAGGTACTAACTAATGAATGTAAAGGTACTAACTAATGAATGTGAAGGTACTAACTAATAAATGTAAAGGTACTAACTAATGAATGTAAAGGTACTAACTAATGAATGTGAAGGTACTAACTTATGAATGTAAAGGTACTAACTAATCAATGTGAAGGTACAAACTAATGAATGTGAAGGTACTAACTAATGAATGTGAAGGTGCTAACTCATGAATGTAAAGGTACTAACTAATGAATGTAAAGGTACTACCTCATGAATGTGAAGGTACTAACTAATGAATGTGAAGGTACTAACTCATGAATGTGAAGGTACTAACTAATGAATGTGAAGGTACTAACTAATGAATGTGAAAGTACTAACTCATGAATGTGAAGGTACTAACTCATGAATGTGAAGGTACTAACTCATGAATGTAAAGGTACTAACTCATGATTTTAAAGGTACTAACTAATGAATGTGAAGGTACTAACTAATGAATGTGAAGGTACTAGCTAATGAATGTGAAGGTACTAACTAATGAATGTGAATGTACTAACTAATGAATGTAAAGGTACTAACTAATGAATGTAAAGGTACTAACTAATGAATGTGAAGGTACTAACTAATGAATGTGAAGGTACTAACTAATGAATGTGAAGGTACTAACTAATGAATGTGAAGGTACTAACTAATGATTGTGAAGGTACTAACTAATGAATGTAAAGGTACTAACTCATGAATGTGAAGGTACTAACTAATGAATGTGAAGGTACTAACTAATGAATGTAAAGGTACTAACTCATGAATGTAAAGGTACTAACTAATGAATGTGAATGTACTAACTAATGAATGTGAAGGTACTAACTTATGAATGTAAAGGTACTAACTCATGAATGTAAAGGTACTAACTAATGAATATAAATGTACTAACTAATGAATGTGAAGGTACTAACTAATGAATGTAAAGGTACTAACTAATGAATGTAAAGGTACTAACTAATGAATGTGAAGGTACTAACTAATGAATGTGAAGGTACTAACTAATGAATGTGAAGGTACTAACTAATGAATGTGAAGGTACTAACTAATGAATGTGAAGGTACTAACTAATGAATGTGAAGGTACTAACTAATGAATGTAAAGGTACTAATTAATGAATGTGAAGGTACTAACTCATGAATGTGAAGGTACTAACTAATGAATGTGAAGGTACTAACTAATGAATGTAAAGGTACTAACTAATGAATGTGAAGGTACTAACTAATGAATGTAAGGACACTAACTAATGAATGTGAAGGTACTAACTAATGAATGTACAGGTACTAACTAATGAATGTAAAGGTACTAACTAATGAATGTGAAGGTACTAACTAATGAATGTGAAGGTACTAACTAATGAATGTAAAGGTACTAACTAATGAATGTAAAGACACTAACTAATAAATGTGAAGGTACTAACTAATGAATGTAAAGGTACTAACTAATGAATGCGAAGGTACTAACTAATGAATGTAAAGGTACTAACTAATGAATGTGAAGGTACTAACTAATGAATGTAAAGACACTAACTAATGAATGTGAAGGTACTAACTAATGAATGTGAAGGTACTAACTAATGAATGTAAAGGTACTAACTAATGAATGTGAAGGTACTAACTAATGAATGTAAAGACACTAACTAATGAATGTGAAGGTACTAACTAATGAATGTGAAGGTACTAACTAATGAATGTGAAGGTACTAACTAATGAATGTAAAGGTACTAACTAATGAATGTGAAGGTACTAACTCATGAATGTGAAGGTACTAACTAATGAATGTGAAGGTACTAACTAATGAATGTAAAGGTACTAACTAATGAATGTGAAGGTACTAACTAATCAATGTGAAGGTACTAACTAATGAATGTGGAGGTACTAACTAATGAATGTGAAGGTACTAACTAATGAATGTAAAGGTACTAACTAATGAATGTGAAGGTACTAACTAATGAATGTAAAGGTACTAACTAATGAATGTGAAGGTACTAATTAATGAATGTGAAGGTACTAACTAATGAATGTGAAGGTACAGACTAATGAATGTAAAGACACTAACTAATGAATATGAAGGTACTAACTAATGAATGTGAAGGTACTAACTAATGAATGTGAAGGTACTAACTAATGAATGTAAAGGTACTAACTAATGAATGTGAAGGTACTAACTAATAAATGTAAAGGTACTAACTAATGAATGTGAAGGTACTAACTAATGAATGTAAAGGTACTAACTAATGAATGTGAAGGTACTAACTAATAAATGTAAAGGTGCTAACTAATGAATGTAAAGGTACTAACTAATGAATGTGAAGGTACTAACTTATGAATGTAAAAGTACTAACTAATCAATGTGAAGGTACAAACTAATGAATGTGAAGGTACTAACTAATGAATGTGAAGGTGCTAACTCATGAATGTAAAGGTACTAACTAATGAATGTAAAGGTACTACCTCATGAATGTGAAGGTACTAACTAATGAATGTGAAGGTACTAACTCATGAATGTGAAGGTACTAACTAATGAATGTGAAGGTACTAACTAATGAATGTGAAAGTACTAACTCATGAATGTGAAGGTACTAACTCATGAATGTGAAGGTACTAACTCATGAATGTAAAGGTACTAACTCATGATTTTAAAGGTACTAACTAATGAATGTGAAAGTACTAACTAATGAATGTAAACGTACTAACTAATGAATGTGAAGGTACTAACTAATGAATGTGAAGGTACTAACTAATGAATGTGAAGGTACTAACTAATGAATGTGAAGGTACTAACTAATGAATGTAAAGACACTAACTAATGAATGTGAAGGTACTAACTAATGAATGTGAAGGTACTAACTAATAAATGTAAAGACACTAACTAATGAATGTAAAGACACTAACTAATGAATGTGACTGTACAAACTAATGAATGTGAAGGTACTAACTAATGAATGTAAAGGTACTAACTCATGAATGTGAAGGTACTAACTAATGAATGTAAAGACACTAATGAATGTGAAGGTACTAACTAATAAATGTGAAGGTACAAACTAATAAATGTGAAGGTACTAACTAATGAATGTGAAGGTACTAACTAATAAATGTGAAGGTACAAACTAATGAATGTAAAGGTACTAACTAATGAATGTAAAGGTACTAACTAATGAATGTAAAGGTACTAACTAATGAATGTAAAGACACTAATGAATGTAAAGACACTAATGAATGTAAAGACACTAACTAATGAATGTAAAGGTACTAACTAATGAATGTAAAGGTACTAACTAATGAATGTAAAGGTACTAACTAATGAATGTGAAGGTACTAACTAATGAATGTAAAGACACTAATGAATGTGAAGGTACTAACTAATGAATGTGAAGGTACAAACTAATGAATGTAAAGGTACTAACTAATGAATGTAAAGGTACTAACTAATGAATGTAAAGGTACTAACTAATGAATGTAAAGACACTAATGAATGTAAAGACACTAATGAATGTAAAGACACTAACTAATGAATGTAAAGGTACTAACTAATGAATGTAAAGGTACTAACTAATGAATGTAAAGGTACTAACTAATGAATGTAAAGACACTAATGAATGTAAAGGTACTAACTAATGAATGTAAAAGTACTAACTAATGAATGCAAAGGTGCCTAAAAGGCACGTTTAAACGGCTCATGAGATAAGAAGACAAATAATAAGAAATGACTATTATTATAGAGGGAAACTTCCGAGGCGATAGATCAGCGAATGAATTCACAGGAAGAGGTATGTTTACAGCACTCGGAACAAAATGACAAATAATCAACAACATCATCATCATGTGCCATACCGGTTGATGTAGACGATCAGGTCCTTCCACAATCTTCTATCTACAGTGCATCGTATCAGTTCTGTTGTTGACTGTTTTCCATGCCATGACACCAAGCTATCTTGTATATTCTCTCTTTGTCGTCCGCTATCTCTCTGTCCTTTTAATTTGCCAGTTGTAACCATGTATTCCAATTTTCCTCTTCTCATAATGTGCCCCAAAAATGTTGATTGTTTCTTTCTGATGTTTTTTAAGAGCTCCCCTTTTTGTGTTGGCCGCTTTGAGAATTTCCTCATTGGTCTTTTTAGCTGTCCAGGGAACTTTCAACATTCTTCTGAGAAATCCCATATCTGTGGCCTCTAACCGTCTTTTCATTTGTTTGTTTACTGTCTATAAAATAATCAATAACATTAAAAAAAACAAAGAATAATATATGGTCCGAAGCAGGATCGAACCTGTACTACTAGGCACAGCGCTTTGCCACGAAAAGCCAAACGTTAGGGAACACTGCCAACTCGGCTAACTAAAAAAAGTATCCATCAAAAGTTCTTTAACATGTGTGAGTGCACACGGGGTTTCCTATTTATTGCCGTTATTCTAGAGAGCTGGACGTTGGATCTCACTACCAACCAGATAAGGGGAGGCTACCATCATAACGGAACCGCGGATTCATTTTTCTTACATTTTGAAATACCACCACCGCTTCTAACTGTAGTGGGCTTTGCGCCCGGGTCCTTCTTGTCCTGAGGCTTAAGTCGTACCTCAGGACTACCTAACCCCGTCTACCACCCGCACACCGCAACAAAAATGCACACTGTTCAAACGGAAATAAGTTAAAGACAGATATAGGACCCCTGTAAAAATTTACACTGTGGTCAAACGGCAGTAAGTTAAACAAATATTTAGGTCCCCTGACAAAAATGCACACTGTGGTCAAACGGAAGTAAGTTAAACACATATTTACTGCCCCTGACAAAAATGCACACTGTGGTCAAACGGCAGTAAGTTAAACACAGATTTAGGGCCCCTGACAAAAATGCACACCGTGGTCAAACGGAAGTAAGTTAAACACATATTTACTGCCCCTGACAAAAATGCACACTGTGGTGAAACGGAAGTAAGTTAAACACATATTTACTGCCCCTGACAAAAATGCACACCGTGGTCAAACGGAAGTAAGTTAAACACAGATGTACTGCCCCTGACAAAAATGCACACTGGTCAAACAGAAGTAAGTTAAACACAGATGTACTGCCCCTGACAAAAATGCACACTGGTCAAACAGAAGTAAGTTAAACACAGATGTACTGCCCCTGACAAAAATGCACACTGTGGTGAAACGGAAGTAAGTTAAACACATATTTACTGCCCCTGACAAAAATGCACACCGTGGTCAAACGGAAGTAAGTTAAACACATATTAACTGCCCCTGACAAAAATGCACACTGGTCAAACAGAAGTGAGTTAAACACAGATTTACGGACCCTGACAAAAATTTAGGGAATACAGGTCGAGTCAGTGAGCGTTAGAGGTTTCACTACAGATTTCAATAAATGTATGTAAACATAAAATAAAAGAAATTATACAGCCGACTCAGTTGGTGTGTATAGAATGTGTAACTAGTGTAAATGTCAGAAAATTAAACAATTACGGCCCAAACATTTGAACATTAAAAAAAAAATATTATTGAAAATACAGTTCTGCAGAAGAGAACATTGGCAAACACACGCAGAAACAAAGAAATAATATTGATAACATAAGCAACACTCGACACGTGTGGACTTGCGTCAGCCATTAGTAACTGATTGAATTAAACAAAAGAATAGGAATGACAAAAAATTATTTTAATGCCATGAAGAACATACTAACATCAAAACAAATATCACCAGGGCTAACATTAAGAATAGCAAAATGTTATGTTTTCTCAACATTCCTATATGGTGCAAAAACATGGATATTAGACAAGAAAACAGAACAGAGAATTGAAGTCTTTGAAATGTGGATTTATAGAAGAATAGGTAAATTTGGATGGAAAGAAAAGAAAACAAACAATGAAGTCTTAAAACAACTAAAAATGAAGAGAGAACTACTAAACACAATTCAAACAAGGCAAATGCGATTTTTGGGCCACGATAAAAGATACAACAGCGTACGAAAAGTAATATTGAAGGGGAAAATACAAGGTAAAAGAGACATAGACAAACCAAGAATAACATGGATGAGTAACATCAAAAGATGGACAAATCAGCCTATGACAATCTGCACCATCAAAGCAAGAGACAGAGTGGAATGGCGCTCCATGGTAGCTAACCTTCGATGCGGAGATGGCACTCGATGATGATGATTATTAACTGAAAGGGAACGCGGTCTTTAGGTGGTGGGGTCATCTGATGGTATTTATTTTTTTTTTTATAATAAGCAGACACGAACTAAAACATGATTTAGTTACTGAGGTCGGTGTCAACTACACGCAGCTACATGGTAGTTCTGGAGCCTTGGTGGTTGAGTGGTTAATGTGCTCACTTCCTGATCAGAAGGGACCGAGTTCGATTTCCGGAAGTGGCGGATTTTTTTGTACCGACTGGGGATCCGGGGTTCACCCAGCCTGTAAAACTAGTATCAGAGGTGTTACTATGAATTAAAGGCGGCCTGACGTGATGCCGACCACATCAATCAAAAATATGCCTTGATCATGGAGAATATGATCATCTTCAGGTACAATGCTTGCTGGTGTAAGTGATCATGTTTCTCCACAACTTTCAATCTCGACAGTTATTTATCATTTCTGTTGTTGATCTTCTACCAAGCCATTCTCTTAAACTGTCTTGTATTTTTTTTTCTCTTTACTTCCCTCTATCTCATTATCGCTCAATTTTCCCCAGTTGTTACAATATATTCCAGTTGTTCTCTTCTCATTACATGGACAAAAATGATGTTTGTTTCTTCCTAATATTGGAAATTAGTTCTCTTTTTGCTTTGGCCCCTTTCAGAACGTTTCTGAGCCATTCTGTATCTCACCTCTGTTGTACATCTACCATCTCACCTCTGTTGTACATCTACCATCTCACCTCTGTTGTACATCTACCATCTCCCCTCTGTTGTACATCCACCATCTCACCTCTGTTGTACATCTACCATCTCACCTCTGTTGCACATCTACAATCTTACCTCCGTTGTACATCTACCATCTCACCTCTGTTGCACATCTACCATCTCACCTCTGTTGTACATCTACCATCTCACCTCTCTTGTACATCTACCATCTCACCTCTCTTGTACATCCACCATCTCACCTCTCTTGTACATCCACCATCTCACCTCTCTTGTACATCCACCATCTCACCTCTGTTGTACATCCACCATCTCACCTATGTTGTACATCTACCATCTCCCCTCTGTTGCACATCTACCATCTCACCTCTCTTGTACATCTACCATCTCACCTATGTTGTACATCCACCATCTCACCTCTCTTGTACATCCACCATCTCACCTCTCTTGTACATCTACCATCTCCCCTCTCTTGTACATCTACCATCTCACCTATGTTGTACATCCACCATCTCACCTCTCTTGTACATCCACCATCTCACCTCTCTTGTACATCTACCATCTCCCCTCTCTTGTACATCTACCATCTCACCTATGTTGTACATCTACCATCTCACCTCTCTTGTACATCTACCATCTCACCTCTGTTGTACATCCACCATCTCACCTCTCTTGTACATCCACCATCTCACCTATGTTGTACATCCACCATCTCACCTCTCTTGTACATCCACCATCTCACCTATGTTGTACATCCACCATCTCCCCTCTCTTGTACATCCACCATCTCACCTCTCTTGTACATCTACCATCTCACCTATGTTGTACATCTACCATCTCACCTATGTTGTACATCCACCATCTCACCTATGTTGTACATCCACCATCTCACCTCTCTTGTACATCCACCATCTCACCTATGTTGTACATCCACCATCTCACCTATGTTGTACATCCACCATCTCACCTCTCTTGTACATCCACCATCTCACCTATGTTGTACATCTACCATCTCACCTCTGTTGCACATCTACCATCTCCCCTCTCTTGTACATCCACCATCTCACCTCTCTTGTACATCCACCATCTCCCCTCTCTTGTACATCCACCATCTCACCTCTCTTGTACATCCACCATCTCCCCTCTCTTGTACATCCACCATCTCACCTCTGTTGTACATCCACCATCTCACCTCTCTTGTACATCCACCATCTCCCCTCTCTTGTACATCCACCATCTCACCTCTCTTGTACATCCACCATCTCACCTCTGTTGTACATCCACCATCTCCCCTCTCTTGTACATCCACCATCTCACCTCTCTTGTACATCCACCATCTCCCCTCTCTTGTACATCCACCATCTCACCTATGTTGTACATCCACCATCTCACCTATGTTGTACATCCACCATCTCACCTATGTTGTACATCCACCATCTCACCTCTCTTGTACATCCACCATCTCACCTATGTTGTACATCCACCATCTCACCTCTGTTGTACATCCACCATCTCCCCTCTCTTGTACATCCACCATCTCACCTCTCTTGTACATCCACCATCTCACCTCTCTTGTACATCCACCATCTCCCCTCTCTTGTACATCCACCATCTCCCCTCTCTTGTACATCCACCATCTCCCCTCTCTTGTACATCCACCATCTCACCTCTCTTGTACATCCACCATCTCCCCTCTCTTGTACATCCACCATCTCCCCTCTCTTGTACATCCACCATCTCACCTCTCTTGTACATCCACCATCTCCCCTCTCTTGTACATCCACCATCTCACCTCTCTTGTACATCCACCATCTCCCCTCTCTTGTACATCCACCATCTCCCCTCTCTTGTACATCCACCATCTCCCCTCTCTTGTACATCCACCATCTCACCTCTCTTGTACATCCACCATCTCACCTCTCTTGTACATCCACCATCTCCCCTCTCTTGTACATCCACCATCTCACCTCTGTTGTACATCCACCATCTCCCCTCTCTTGTACATCCACCATCTCCCCTCTCTTGTACATCCACCATCTCCCCTCTCTTGTACATCCACCATCTCCCCTCTCTTGTACATCCACCATCTCACCTCTCTTGTACATCCACCATCTCACCTCTGTTGTACATCCACCATCTCCCCTCTCTTGTACATCCACCATCTCCCCTCTCTTGTACATCCACCATCTCCCCTCTCTTGTACATCCACCATCTCCCCTCTCTTGTACATCCACCATCTCACCTCTGTTGTACATCCACCATCTCCCCTCTCTTGTACATCCACCATCTCACCTCTGTTGTACATCCACCATCTCACCTCTCTTGTACATCCACCATCTCACCTCTCTTGTACATCCACCATCTCACCTCTGTTGTACATCCACCATCTCACCTCTCTTGTACATCTACCATCTCACCTCTCTTGTACATCCACCATCTCACCTCTCTTGTACATCCACCATCTCACCTCTCTTGTACATCCACCATCTCCCCTCTCTTGTACATCCACCATCTCCCCTCTCTTGTACATCCACCATCTCCCCTCTCTTGTACATCCACCATCTCACCTCTCTTGTACATCCACCATCTCACCTCTCTTGTACATCCACCATCTCCCCTCTCTTGTACATCCACCATCTCACCTCTGTTGTACATCCACCATCTCACCTCTCTTGTACATCCACCATCTCACCTCTCTTGTACATCCACCATCTCACCTCTCTTGTACATCCACCATCTCACCTCTCTTGTACATCCACCATCTCACCTCTCTTGTACATCCACCATCTCACCTCTCTTGTACATCCACCATCTCCCCTCTCTTGTACATCCACCATCTCACCTCTGTTGTACATCCACCATCTCACCTCTCTTGTACATCCACCATCTCACCTCTCTTGTACATCCACCATCTCACCTCTCTTGTACATCCACCATCTCAACTCTCTTGTACATCCACCATCTCACCTCTGTTGTACATCCACCATCTCCCCTCTCTTGTACATCCACCATCTCCCCTCTCTTGTACATCCACCATCTCCCCTCTCTTGTACATCCACCATCTCACCTCTCTTGTACATCCACCATCTCCCCTCTCTTGTACATCCACCATCTCCCCTCTCTTGTACATCCACCATCTCCCCTCTCTTGTACATCCACCATCTCCCCTCTCTTGTACATCCACCATCTCCCCTCTCTTGTACATCCACCATCTCCCCTCTCTTGTACATCCACCATCTCCCCTCTCTTGTACATCCACCATCTCCCCTCTCTTGTACATCCACCATCTCCCCTCTCTTGTACATCCACCATCTCCCCTCTCTTGTACATCCACCATCTCACCTCTGTTGTACATCCACCATCTCCCCTCTCTTGTACATCCACCATCTCCCCTCTCTTGTACATCCACCATCTCCCCTCTCTTGTACATCCACCATCTCCCCTCTGTTGTACATCCACCATCTCACCTCTCTTGTACATCTACCATCTCACCTCTCTTGTACATCCACCATCTCCCCTCTCTTGGACATCCACCATCTCACCTCTGTTGTACATCCACCATCTCCCCTCTCTTGTACATCCACCATCTCCCCTCTCTTGTACATCCACCATCTCCCCTCTCTTGTACATCCACCATCTCCCCTCTCTTGTACATCCACCATCTCCCCTCTCTTGTACATCCACCATCTCCCCTCTCTTGTACATCCACCATCTCCCCTCTCTTGTACATCCACCATCTCCCCTCTCTTGTACATCCACCATCTCCCCTCTCTTGTACATCCACCATCTCACCTCTGTTGTACATCCACCATCTCCCCTCTCTTGTACATCCACCATCTCACCTCTCTTGTACATCCACCATCTCCCCTCTCTTGTACATCCACCATCTCCCCTCTCTTGTACATCCACCATCTCCCCTCTCTTGTACATCCACCATCTCCCCTCTCTTGTACATCCACCATCTCACCTCTGTTGTACATCCACCATCTCACCTCTCTTGTACATCCACCATCTCCCCTCTCTTGTACATCCACCATCTCCCCTCTCTTGTACATCCACCATCTCACCTCTGTTGTACATCCACCATCTCCCCTCTCTTGTACATCCACCATCTCACCTCTCTTGTACATCTACCATCTCCCCTCTCTTGTACATCCACCATCTCCCCTCTCTTGTACATCCACCATCTCCCCTCTGTTGTACATCCACCATCTCACCTCTCTTGTACATCCACCATCTCCCCTCTCTTGTACATCCACCATCTCCCCTCTCTTGTACATCCACCATCTCCCCTCTCTTGTACATCCACCATCTCACCTCTCTTGTACATCCACCATCTCCCCTCTCTTGTACATCCACCATCTCACCTCTCTTGTACATCCACCATCTCACCTCTCTTGTACATCCACCATCTCACCTCTCTTGTACATCCACCATCTCACCTCTCTTGTACATCCACCATCTCACCTCTCTTGTACATCCACCATCTCCCCTCTCTTGTACATCCACCATCTCACCTCTGTTGTACATCCACCATCTCCCCTCTCTTGTACATCCACCATCTCACCTCTCTTGTACATCCACCATCTCCCCTCTCTTGTACATCCACCATCTCCCCTCTCTTGTACATCCACCATCTCCCCTCTCTTGTACATCCACCATCTCCCCTCTCTTGTACATCCACCATCTCCCCTCTCTTGTACATCCACCATCTCCCCTCTCTTGTACATCCACCATCTCCCCTCTCTTGTACATCCACCATCTCCCCTCTCTTGTACATCCACCATCTCACCTCTCTTGTACATCCACCATCTCCCCTCTCTTGTACATCCACCATCTCACCTCTCTTGTACATCCACCATCTCCCCTCTCTTGTACATCCACCATCTCCCCTCTCTTGTACATCCACCATCTCCCCTCTCTTGTACATCCACCATCTCCCCTCTGTTGTACATCCACCATCTCCCCTCTCTTGTACATCCACCATCTCCCCTCTCTTGTACATCCACCATCTCACCTCTCTTGTACATCCACCATCTCCCCTCTCTTGTACATCCACCATCTCCCCTCTCTTGTACATCCACCATCTCCCCTCTCTTGTACATCCACCATCTCCCCTCTCTTGTACATCCACCATCTCCCCTCTCTTGTACATCCACCATCTCCCCTCTCTTGTACATCCACCATCTCCCCTCTCTTGTACATCCACCATCTCACCTCTGTTGTACATCCACCATCTCCCCTCTCTTGTACATCCACCATCTCCCCTCTCTTGTACATCCACCATCTCCCCTCTCTTGTACATCCACCATCTCACCTCTCTTGTACATCCACCATCTCCCCTCTCTTGTACATCCACCATCTCCCCTCTCTTGTACATCCACCATCTCACCTATGTTGTACATCCACCATCTCCCCTCTCTTGTACATCCACCATCTCCCCTCTCTTGTACATCCACCATCTCACCTCTGTTGTACATCCACCATCTCCCCTCTCTTGTACATCCACCATCTCCCCTCTCTTGTACATCCACCATCTCACCTCTGTTGTACATCCACCATCTCCCCTCTCTTGTACATCCACCATCTCCCCTCTCTTGTACATCCACCATCTCCCCTCTCTTGTACATCCACCATCTCACCTCTGTTGTACATCCACCATCTCACCTCTGTTGTACATCCACCATCTCCCCTCTCTTGTACATCCACCATCTCCCCTCTCTTGTACATCCACCATCTCACCTCTGTTGTACATCCACCATCTCCCCTCTCTTGTACATCCACCATCTCCCCTCTCTTGTACATCCACCATCTCCCCTCTCTTGTACATCCACCATCTCCCCTCTCTTGTACATCCACCATCTCCCCTCTCTTGTACATCCACCATCTCCCCTCTCTTGTACATCCACCATCTCACCTCTCTTGTACATCCACCATCTCCCCTCTCTTGTACATCCACCATCTCACCTCTCTTGTACATCCACCATCTCCCCTCTCTTGTACATCCACCATCTCACCTCTCTTGTACATCCACCATCTCCCCTCTCTTGTACATCCACCATCTCACCTCTCTTGTACATCCACCATCTCCCCTCTCTTGTACATCCACCATCTCACCTCTCTTGTACATCCACCATCTCACCTCTCTTGTACATCCACCATCTCCCCTCTCTTGTACATCCACCATCTCCCCTCTCTTGTACATCCACCATCTCACCTCTCTTGTACATCCACCATCTCCCCTCTCTTGTACATCCACCATCTCCCCTCTCTTGTACATCCACCATCTCCCCTCTCTTGTACATCCACCATCTCACCTCTCTTGTACATCCACCATCTCACCTCTGTTGTACATCCACCATCTCCCCTCTCTTGTACATCCACCATCTCCCCTCTCTTGTACATCCACCATCTCACCTCTCTTGTACATCCACCATCTCCCCTCTCTTGTACATCCACCATCTCCCCTCTCTTGTACATCCACCATCTCCCCTCTCTTGTACATCCACCATCTCACCTCTCTTGTACATCCACCATCTCACCTATGTTGTACATCCACCATCTCACCTCTCTTGTACATCCACCATCTCACCTCTGTTGTACATCCACCATCTCACCTCTCTTGTACATCCACCATCTCCCCTCTCTTGTACATCCACCATCTCCCCTCTCTTGTACATCCACCATCTCACCTCTCTTGTACATCCACCATCTCCCCTCTGTTGTACATCCACCATCTCCCCTCTCTTGTACATCCACCATCTCCCCTCTCTTGTACATCCACCATCTCCCCTCTCTTGTACATCCACCATCTCACCTCTCTTGTACATCCACCATCTCACCTCTCTTGTACATCCACCATCTCCCCTCTCTTGTACATCCACCATCTCCCCTCTCTTGTACATCCACCATCTCCCCTCTCTTGTACATCCACCATCTCCCCTCTCTTGTACATCCACCATCTCCCCTCTCTTGTACATCCACCATCTCCCCTCTCTTGTACATCCCCCCTCTCTTGTACATCCACCATCTCCCCTCTCTTGTACATCCACCATCTCCCCTCTCTTGTACATCCACCATCTCCCCTCTCTTGTACATCCACCATCTCCCCTCTCTTGTACATCCACCATCTCACCTCTCTTGTACATCCACCATCTCCCCTCTCTTGTACATCCACCATCTCCCCTCTCTTGTACATCCACCATCTCACCTCTGTTGTACATCCACCATCTCCCCTCTCTTGTACATCCACCATCTCACCTCTCTTGTACATCCACCATCTCACCTCTGTTGTACATCTACCAACTGAATTCAACATTGTTCCCAGTTGTTTAAATCCAAATTTAAAATATGGCCACTAACACTCATCACTGCGCCCAATTAGACGGAGGAGACAAACTCTACTATAGGCAAACCTCTTAATCTGCAGCTAAAATAAGGCATTTATTAAAATTAAAATAAATAGCTTGTTGAACCATAAGGGATCAAGACCATACTGCACCTTCGTGCCGTCCTCTTGAAAATAGACTAAACCTCTACGCAAAACCGAGGGGGAAAGAAACTACTTATCTGTACCGAAGACTGACGCATCGTGCAAAGAGGTGCAGAACGCGTGGAGGTAACCTTTACTTTTTTACTTTTATATGGGGTAGCTAATTATATTTTAAAAATACCTTGTCTGAGAACATAATCATCATCATGTATCAGTCGCTTTAACCTCGTTATTGCCTCTTGTTAGTGGGTAGGGAAAGGAGACTTGGTTACGACTTTTCTCTGCCAAACGAGGGTTCAGATTATGGTAGGGTACAGATCTGACCCCAAATACCAGCGATGACTGCGCTGGACATGCGACCGTTATTCTCCAGCGAAATAAAAAAAAATCTCCGAGGCACCAGCAAAACCCCTGAGACACAAGAGAAACACCTGATATACTAGAAAAACCTCCGAGACACCAGAAAAACCTTCGAAATAAAAGAAAAACCTCCGAGACACCAGAAAAACCTTCGAAATAATAGAAAAACCTCCGAGACACTAGAAAAACCTCCGAGACACACCACAAGTGAAATAAAAACTGTAACGACTTTTTAATAAGCGACTTTACCAATGCTTTCTTTTCTGCGTTATTTGGATCGACTGTTTTATCTGTAGATTCTTAAATACATTGCATTATTCGTTCGTCTACCTGTAGGTGTGCCACTGTGTTGTCTACCTGTAGGTGTGTCACAGTACTTTTCACTTGTAGGTGTGTCACTGTGTCTTCTACCTGTAGATGTTCTGTCGTTCTGTCGCCTACCTGCAAGTGTTACTGTGTCGTCTACCTGTAGATGTGTCGTTCTGTCGCCTACCTGCAAGTGTTACTGTGTCGTCTACCTGTAGGTGTGTCGTTCTATCGCCTACCTGCAAGTGTTACTGTGTCGTCTACCTGTAAGCGTGTTACTTTGTCGTCTAGCTGTAGGTCTGTCACTGAACCTTCCGCCTGTAGGCGTTACTGTGTTGTCTACCCGTAGGTGTTTCACTGTGCCGTCAACTTGTAGGTGTGTCACAGCACATTCCACCTGTAGGTGTGTTACTGGATCGTCTACGTGTAGGCGAGTCACTATGTTGTTTACCCGTAAGTGTGTTACTGTACCGTCTATCTACTGTGTAGTCTGTAGCTGAGTCACTGTGTCGTCTACCTGTAAGTGTGTTACTGTACCGTCTATCTACTGTGTAGTCTGTAGCTGAGTCACTGTGTCGTCTACCTGTAAGTGTGTTACTGTACCGTCTATCTACTGTGTAGTCTGTAGCTGAGTCACTGTGTCGTCTACCTGTAAGTGTGTTACTGTACCGTCTATCTACTGTGTAGTCTGTAGCTGAGTCACTGTGTCGTCTACCTGTACATATGTTACTGTGATGTACTCCTGTAGATATGTCCCTACTCCGACTACCTGTAGGTGTGTCATTATGTCCTTTTCCTGTACATGTGTTACTGTGATGTCTTCCTGTACGTGTGTCACTCTACTCTACCTGTAGATTTGGTTATTTGGTTATGGAAGGCCCCGGTTTCATTGCAACTAGACTTGATCTGCGCTTTACGTCACATTGGTGCTGTTCATGACCGTTGTTGGAATTCCTTGACGCAAGTTATTTCCATGTTACTTATCAATGTAAACTACTTTGTCAGCCGCAGTTTTATCTCTTAACGGAATTTGCACAGTGTTTTGTTCGTCTTAGGCTGCTTTTACTAGAGTAATCATAAATCGAAATGGAGCGAAATTGTGTGTACGACATTTTTTTTTGTGTGCTGCGTCGTCATAATAGTTCATCGTATATCCCTAGACTCTAGACCGGCCGAACGCTAATCTTACGGTCGGTTGTTTGATGTGCGATGGGGATAATCTGACAAGATAACTGTGTGTCTATATTTTCGGAATTGGAGTCAACAACGATGGCCTAACATCATCAAGCGCTCTACATTTTTAAAAAATATGACGATCACCATTTTCAAGAGGACGTGAACTCCCGGTATATGGTGGATAGGCGGCGGGAACAATTGAAGGCTATACATGAAAAGTGTTCCTTGTTGCAGTTTCCTCATATTCCAAGTCCGGCTTGTTGCAGGAGCTACTGAGTTAAGTGCTCTGTGCACACCGTGAGCTGTGTGTCTCATCCGTTTTGATCATATTTCAATATTCCAATTGCTTTCGATGAATGATGATATCCTATGACAGGGAACAGTTGGCTGTGTTCACTTTCTGTGCAGTTTCGCCTTATGTCTTTTGGCGTGTGCTGAGACTGCTATGATGGGGACTACAGTTAAATTTCTTTGTTTGGGAGATGAGATTCGGATGATTACGCTGGGCACGGGCGGTTGAGCAATTATGGATTTTAATTCAATTGTAGTGATACCGTGGCCTTCGACTAACCATATCCATAACGTTACAACATCAACTTACATTATTTTGAGAACCACTGAACTTCAGCACTTTCAATTTCAATACAAAATGTATTTCTCCACATCTTGTAGCCAAAATTAATATGATGTCGCGAAAATGATGAACCAATATTTGAGATAGCGGACAAATCTAGTCCAATAATTCTCTAACCGCAGTCCACCGACCCCAGGGATTAGCTCCAAGTGTCTAATGGATGCAAGTTGATTTTTTCATGAATTGAGAATGTGAGGAATGGTAAATAGACTCTCAGTGGAGGGAGAAAGCATTGCTCAATTTATGGGAAAAGGGTTGGGGGTGAGATGCAGGTCAGGTATAATGAGTTGTAAGTGTGGGGAATAGAAGAACGGCTGTGACAGGAGAGAGAAAATATTTCTGACGCTAAAGTACAGAGAGAAAGTATTTCTAACGCTAAAGTACAGAGAGAAAATATTTCTGACGCTAAAGTACAGAGAGAAAATATTTCTGACGCTAAAGTACAGAGAGAAAGTATTTCTAACGCTAAAGTACAGAGAGAAAGTACTTCTGACGCTAAAGTACAGAGAGAAAATATTTCTGACGCTAAAGTACAGAGAGAAAGTATTTCTAACGCTAAAGTACAGAGAGAAAATATTTCTAACGCTAAAGTACAGAGAGAAAATATTTCTAACGCTAAAGTACAGAGAGAAAATATTTCTAACGCTAAAGTACAGAGAGAAAATATTTCTAACGCTAAAGTACAGAGAGAAAATATTTCTAACGCTAAAGTACAGAGAGAAAGATAGACAGAGAGACAGACATACGTATGGTCGGTGGGGTGGAAAGTGGGATTGACGGATGGATGGGTAGATAGGTAAAGAGGCAGACAGACAGATAGACAGATGGAAGAGAGTGGGATGGACAAATGGATGGAAGATGGATAGAAAGAGTAGAAAGAGGAAGAGAGAGAGAGAATGAGGGAAGGAGGAGTGAAACGTTTTATTTAGTTTCTTACCTTTATAGATATAGTCGTCATCATCATCATGTGCCATACCGGTTGGCGTAGGCGATCATGTCCCTCCACAATCTTCTATCTACAGTGCATCGTATCAGTTCTGTTGTTGACTGTTTTCCATGCCATGACACCAAGCTATCCAGTATTTTCTTTCTTTGTCGTCCACGATCTCTCTTTCCTTTTATTTTGTCAGTGTGTAACCAAGTATTCCAATTTTCCTCTTCTCATGATGTGCCCGAAAAATGCTGATTGTTTCTTTCTGATGTTTTTTAGGAGCTGCCTTTTATATATAGTCATAGGAAACCCTTTATACTGAGCTTCCTAGCAGGAGGTAATCTGATCATCAGAAGTGGCTTTTATATATATATATATATATATATATATATATATATATATCATCATCATGATCATCAAGTACAGGGGCTGCTGGCGTAGGTGATCATGTCTCTCCACAACTTTCGATCTCGGCAGCTATTTATCATTTCTGTTGTTGACCTTCTGCCAAGCCATTCTCTTAAGTTGTCTGTTATTTTTTCTCTTTGCTTCTCTCTATCTCTTCGTCCCTGAATTTTTCCAGTTATTACAATATATTCCAGTTGTTCTCTTCTCATTACATGGCCAAAAACTGATGACTGTCTCTTCCTAATATTGGAAATTAGCTCTCTTTTTGCTTTGACCTCTCTCAGAACATCTTCATTACTCTTCTTAGCTGTCCATGTTACTCTCAACATTCTACTGTAAAACCACATTTCTAAGGACTCCAGTGATTTTCTTGTCTGTTGTCGTATTGTCCATGATTCGCATCCATATGTTAAGAGTGGCTCTACGTAACATATAAGAACTCTTTTTCTTGTTTCTATTGTCAAAAATGGATTGCATAGTATCTTCCTCATTTTTTGGAAAGCTGCTTTTGCCTGAGCCATTCTGCATCTCACCTCTTTTGTACATCTTCCGTCTGATGTTAACAAAGTTTCCAGGTATTAAAATTCATTTACCTGTTTTAATATTGTTCCACTTGTCTTTATTTTGCATTGAGGTGATGTCTTTTTCTTTGTTGTTACCATTACCTCTGTACATATATATATATATATATATATATATATATATATATATATATATATATATATATATATATATATATATATATAATGTTCCACGTGTGACAATTCCAAACATAATTTACTTTTATGTTGGTCGGGATGGCACGGCTTTAGCTCGCTTGATCACATCTATAACCACAACCACAAAAGGTTATATATAATGTTTCTCTATTTGTTTCTGTCCTTCTTCATTCATTTTGTTTTACCTTTGTTAATTTTGATCTGCCTGTCTCTATTCTTTTCTGCATTGTTCCATCCTTTCCTTCTTATTCCATTTGTTTCTGCCTTTCTATATTTTTTGGTGCCATTCACTACTCTTTTTTGCCTTTATTCGTTTCAAATGTATTGTTACTGTTTTGTTTCATTTGTTAAAATATAACAAAGGATGGTACCCATTATCATCCACATGGAGTTAGAATTAAACAATTATTTAGAGTTAAAGAAGACACATTTTAAAAAGAACGTGATCTCTCTAAATATGGTTCAGTCCTGCTCTTTTTTTTCATCCTTCCATCAATCCATCCATCCATGTATCCATCCACTCATCCATGCACCCATGCATCCATGCACCCATGCATCCATGCATCCATGCACCCATGCATCCATGCACCCATGCACCCATGCATCCATGTATCCATCCACTCATCCATGCATCCATGCACCCATGCATCCATCCATCCATCCACTCATCCATGCACCCATGCATCCATGCACCCATGCATCCATGCATCCATCCATCCATCCACTCATCCATGCACCCATGCATCCATGCATCCATGTATCCATCCACTCATCCACTCATCCACTCATCCACTCATCCATGCATCCATGCACCCATGCATCCATGCATCCATCCATCCTTCAATCTTTCCATCCATCCGTTCATCGTTCCGTCCGTCCATCTGTCTGTGTGTCCGTCCGTCTGTCCTTCTGTTTGTCTGTGTCCATCCGCCCGTCCATCTGTCTGTGTGTCCGTCCGTCTGCCTATCTGTGTGTCCGTCCGTCCATCTGTCTGTGTGTCCGTCCGTCTGTCCTTCTGTTTGTCTATGTGTCCATCCGCCCGTCTGTCTGTCTGTGTGTCCGTCTGTTCGTCCGTCCGTCTGTCTGCCTGTCGGTGTGTCCGTCCGTCGGTCCGTCTGTGTGTCCATCCGTCCGACTCTCTGTGTGTCCATCCGTCCGTCTCTCTGTGTGTCCGTCCGTCCGTCTGTCTGTCTGTGTGTCCGTCCGTCTGTCTGTGTGTCCGCCCGTCCGACCGCCCGTCCGTCTGCCTGTGTGTCCATCCGTCCGTGCATCTACCAGTCTGCCTGTGTGTCCATCCGTCCGTGCATCTACCTGTCTGTCTGTGTGTCCATCCGTCCGTACATCTACCTGTCTGCCTGTGTGTCCATCCGTCCGTACATCTACCTGTCTGTCTGTGTGTCCATCCGTCCGTACATCTACCAGTCTGCCTGTGTGTCCATCCGTCCGTGCATCTACCTGTCTGTCTGTGTGTCCATCCGTCCGTACATCTACCTGTCTGCCTGTGTGTCCATCCGTCCGTACATCTACCTGTCTGTCTGTGTGTCCATCCGTCCGTACATCTACCTGTCTGCCTGTGTGTCCATCCGTCCGTACATCTACCTGTCTGCCTGTGTGTCCATCCGTCCGTACATCTACCTGTCTGCCTGTGTGTCCATCCGTCCGTACATCTACCTGTCTGCCTGTGTGTCCACCCGTCCGTACATCTACCTGTCTGCCTGTGTGTCCACCAGTCCGTACATCTACCTGTCTGCCTGTGTCCATCCGTCCGTCCGTCTGTCTGTCTGCCTGTGTGTCCATCCGTCCGTCCGTCTGTATGTCTGCCTGTGTGTCCATCCGTCCGTGCATCTACCTGCCAGCTTGTATGACACATTCTCCGGTGACTACTAAAAGAACGGACAATCCTTTTATAAAAATCCTCTTTCAATGGACGGTAAATGGACGTAAATGCGATGTAACGTGGTTTACATGCGTCTTTCGTCCCAAAATATCCGACTTAAGTACCACATTTATGAGTACATGTTTCCCTCCCTCTTCTGCCCTTACTTCCTTGGGCACACTAGACTGGTTAGTCTGTTTCTAGAGGCACTGCGAAGTGGTGGAGTAGGATAATGATGGCTCTGGTTCGCTAATCCTGACACAAACCATCAGCTATGAGTCGCTGACAGCATCCAACCCTCTTGCTGTAAGACGACTTACAGGGTCTTATTTATGGCTGGATCCATTTTCCCTTGTCCAACCAACCGATACAGAGAGTGGAGTTTTATTTTTAGAGATGTTGGGTATTTTGTTGTAGTTTTTTGTTGTAGTTTTTATATAATGTTGTATGTTACCTCAATCTATGTCAATAGAAGTGAGAAAGAGAGTTAATCTGTTCTATATAGAACCAATGCTGACCTATGGAAGCGAATCATGGATAGTAGACAAACAAATGAAAAGACGATTAGAGGCCCCCCCCCCCCCCCCCAGATGGGGTTTATCAGAAGAATGCTAAAGGTTACCTGGATAGCTAAAATGAGCAACGAAGAAATTCTCAAAGAGACCAACACAAAAATGTTCAATACTAACATCAGTAAGAAACATCCAACATTATGCGGGCACATCATGAAAAGAGGAAAGTCGGAATGCTTGGTTACAACTGGCAAAAAAAAAGGAAAGATGGATCGCGGACGACAAAGAGAGAAAATACTGGATAGCTTGGTTTCACGACATGGAAAGCAGTCAACAACAGAACTGATACGATGCACTGTAGATAGAAGATTGTTGAGGGACATGATCGCCTACGCCAACTGGTATGGCACATGATGATGATGGAGAAAATGTGAGTGGAGAAATAAAGAAGGAATGAAGTTGGAAGGAACTGAAAATGAAGGAAGAACTTTCCACGTTGGACAACTTAAAAGACACGTAATTTGTTGAAAACAGACACAATAAACAAGTCATCTCACATAAATAAATACAAGGGAAACAAACCGTGGACAGACAGAAGGTAAAGTGGGCTGGCAACATCAAGAGGTGGACAAGAGAGCCTGGAACAAAATGTACCATCAAGACAAAGACAATTTGAAATTGTCAATCGCTAATCTTGGATTCCGAGCAGGCACAAGATGATGCTGATGTTTAAAAGCTATATTATGTTATAGGCTACATGTTCGTCACGGCACGGAACTGTGTAACTCTATTTGGTAAATTAAATACGAAAGTATGCTTGCAAATACTCCGGCAATCTAAAACGATGATTTGTGTAAAATATAAATTATTTCTGCCGGCCAACAGAATATGGAGTCTGGTTACGGCTAACTGCCCCTGTGTTGAGCGAGTTATGGCCCCTGAATGAGGTTTTCTAGAAAGGGAAGTAATTCTGAGAGAGGTTGTGTCCCTTGCTTGTGTGAATTGTGTGTGTGTGGTATTTGGGTATTAAGTGAGATGGTAATGGGTTTCTAGTGTGTGTGTGGTGGGGGGTGGGGGGTGTGGAGAGGAGTGTGTGTGGGAGATTTTAGGAGCTGTGTGAGTGAGATGAAGTGGGGATGAATGTAGATTGGAGATGGAATTGAAATGAAGAGTGAAGGAGATTGAGGAGGGGGGAGTGAGTGAGTGGGTGAGTGGGTGAGTGGGTGAGGGAGTGAGTGGGTGGGTGAGTGAGTTGGTGATTGGGTGAGGAAGTGAGTGGGTTAGTGGGTTAGTGAGGTAGTAAGTGGGTGGGTGAGGGAGTGAATGGGTGGTTGAGTGGGGGAGTAGGTGGGTGGGTGAGTTGAGCGAGTGACTGAGTGAGTGGGTTGGTGGGTGGGTGGGTGGATGAGTGGGTGAGTGGATGAGTGAGTGGGTGGGTGAATGGAATGGTGAATGAGTGGGTGGGTTAGTGAGCGAGTGAATGGGTGAGTGAGTGGACGGGTGAGTGATTTAGTGAGGCATGTGAATGATGAGTGAAGAGTTTAATGAGGAGGAGGGGACGTGAATGAGGACAAGGAAGATTGAGTGAATGAGGAGGATGGTGCTGCTGGTGAATGAGGAAGAGGATGGGCCTGTAAATGAGGAGAAAGAGGGGCTAGTGAATTAGGAGAAGGTAAGTCTAGTAAAGAATGAACAAGATGGGCTTTTGAATTAGGGAAAAGGAGATGCTTCTGAATTAGAAGTTTGAGAGATTAGTCAATAATGGAAAATAACGTTTTGTGAATTATAAGAAGAAGAGATTAGTGAATTATGAGGAGAGGTTTGTGAATTATGAGGAGGACAGGTTAGTGAATTGAGAAAAAGAGGTTAGTGATTTTAGAAAAAGAGGTTAGTGAATTAGAAAAAGAGGTTAGTAAATTAGAAGAGGAGGTTAGTGAATTAGAAGAAGAGGTTAGTGAATTAGAAGAAGAGGTTAGTGAATTAGAAGAAAAGGTTAGTAAATTAGAAGAAGTGGTTATTGAATTAGAAGAAGTGGTTAGAGAATTAGAAGAAGTGGCTAGTGAATTAGAAGAAGAGGTTAGTAAATTAGAAGAAGAGGTTAGTAAATTAGAAGAAGTGGTTAGTGAATTAGAAGAAGTGGTTAGTGAATTAGAAGAAGAGGTTAGTGAATTAGAAGAAGAGGTTAGTGAATTAGAAGAAGAGGTTAGATAATTATACTAGTGAATGATGAGAAGGAAAGGCTAGTGAATTGGAAGAGGAGGTTAGTGAATTAGAAGAAGAGGTTAGTGAATTAAAAGAATAGGTTAGTGAATTAAGAGAAGAGGTTAGTGAATTAGGAGAAGAGGTTAGTGAATTAGAAGAAGTTAGTGAATTAGGAGAAAAGGTTAGATAATTATGAGAAGAAGCGACTGATGAATGATGAGAAGGAGAGGCTTGTGAATTAGAAGAAGCCGATGCTAGTAAATAAGAAAACGCGTGAATGAGTGAATGCGAAGAAGTAGTGGGTTGACAAGAGAATGATGAGAAATACAAGATGAGTGAAAGTATGCGGGATGAGTGCGTGAATGAGAAGTGTTGAGACAATGGAATGGGTAGTAGAGGGGTAAGTGGATGAGATACGTGCTGGATGAATGGATGAAAAATACGGGAATTAGTGGATACGAGGTGAAATAGGTTACATAGACAGGTGAAATAGACAGGTGAGATGGACAGGTGAAACAGTCAGGTGAGATGGACAGGTGAAGTAGATAGGTGAAACAGACAGGTGAAATAGACAAGTAGAGAACACAGGTGAAATAGACAGGTGATATAAAAGGTGAAACAGGCCGGTGAAACCGACCGGTGAAATAGTCAGGTAGAATGAGATTAAATACATTTATCATAATCATCAGGTGCCGCGCTGGTTGGCGTGGGCGATCATTACTCTCCATATCACCTGATCCGTCCTACATGTCATGCTTTCAGCCGGTGATCTTTTGTTGTGGTTGTGGGTAAGTTGTTCTATATTTTTGTCTCTTCAATTTCCTGTGCTCCTTCTTTCCATTCATTCCCTATCAACTTATCCCTCATATATATACTTATCCCTCATATATATATATATATATATATATATACTTATCCCTCATATATATATACTTATCTCTCATATATATATATATATATATATATATATATGCAGCAGGAGTCATGACCCAGGCGGGCCCACCCCTCTTAGAGTGTCAAGAAGCTAAAGGGCCGAAACACTTACTCGACGAGGGCAACTTCTGATGATCAGATGACCTCCTGCTGCGAAGCTCTCCATACAGTGTTTTCTATTACAAACAGTGATTTGAAAAAAGATGTGTGGTAAAATTAAGAAAAAAAAACAAACTGCTGTGGTAAAGAATATTGCATCCCCCGAAACTCTCACATTTTCAAATCTGATCTTTCACTTATGAGCATTAACTACCAAAAAATATCGTTAATACATGAATTGTTTGCTATAGATACAAGTTCTTTTTACTGTTTTATATGTTCGATGTCACAAACTGGAACCATTACCAAAAACATATCATATTTTTTTAGAAAGAGAGGAGGGTACCTCAGGATATAAATTGTGCAAAATGTTTACGATTGTAACTAAAATGCCAAATTTAGATAATTACAAACAGCTGTGCTCTACAAGTGTAGCTGTTTAGTATCATTTTATATTCATTTTAGCTGCACAGTTAACCAAATTAACTTATATAGGTGACTAGTTGGTCTCGAGGCAAGACGCCGGCCTCGAGACAGAGAGGTTGTGGGTTCAAATCCCGGCTGCACCAGTTGAGATTTTTATTTATGATTTCTCTTAGCTGCAACCACCCCTGGTCTCAGCAGCGAGGCCCACCTTGAAACGTCAGTTACTCATGGACGGAAAAAATATGAGTATCTCCGAAGACGGAGTTATCTGCCTATGCGGAGAGAGACACTTATGCACACGGCTGCCAGGGAAAAACAGATTAACACGCAAAATTTCAGTTCATAGTCTCTAGGAGCTTTGTCAGAGGTAAATAGCTGCGAGCACAAAAAAATTAACCCAGATTGAGCCTATCTGTCAGGAGATCTGGGGAGAGCGCGGAGGAATCGAACCAGACTTGACTAGAAACTCATTAACCTCAACTCAATCGCTGCGTTGAGAGCCGCGATAGCTCAGTGGTTAGTGAACTGGACTACAAAGGACAAGAATTTGGGTTATATTACATTGGACGGCTCCGGTTTACCCAGCCTTTAATAGGTACCTGATTTTTTTCTGGGAAAGTAAAGCGGCACGGGCGTAAAACCGACCACATTACCCCAAAAATAATATGCATGTCTGTAAAATTTATGATCACTAACACCATATTCCCTATACGCCACTTGGCGTGCACGGGTTTTTTTTTTACTTTTTTTGTTAACTATCGCTGTGTTACAAACTCAAGAAAAATTTATTCAAAAACAGTAACGAACACACACAATAGATGTAAGGGAAATTCAATTATACGGTTGGATAAGAATAGAAATGAAGCATAAGCGACCTACATACAAGGTCAATGGACACGCAACATTTCTCAAGCTAGTCACCGTAAAACTGACTTATTTCCCTTTCAGCTATGACAGGATCGAAAAGTCCAGCTTCAAATTTGTTGCCCTAATAAATTATTTCCCCTTTTATTTATGGACGACAAATGCGGTCTAATATAACCAGAAAGATGTATGTAGTTATCATGATCACGAGACACTAAAACCTCTAATGACTTCCGGGTTACTGGCATAACCTCTTGTTCCTGTGATACCCAGAGTCGGTTCGCTTTAGAGAACTGACTCATAGCCCGCTTTGGTACTCTCCAACCGAGAGGATTTAACTCTTTTCACTCTTTTCTTTAACCACGGGTCTCTCTCCTTTTATTTCCTGTATCCTATCCCTATTATGGAGCCGCGACAGCTCAGTGGTTAGTGTCTGGACTACAAATGACAAGAGATAGGGTTCGATCTCAATCGACGGCTTCCGGTTTCACCCAGCCTTAAATGGGTACCGGATTTTTTTCTGGGAAAGTAAAGCGGCACAGGCGTAATACCGACCACATTACTCCAAAAATCATGTTCTGAAGGTCTGTAAATTGTATGATCGCTAACACCATATTCCCTATACGTCGCTTGGCGTGACGGGGGCTCTTTACTTTTTTAAAAAAAATTAAATTGAGGAATTGATGACGATGATAAAGACGATTACGGAATTGATGAAGATGAGAAAATTGATCAAGGAATTAATGAAGATGATGAAGGTGATTAAGGAATTAATGTAGATGATAAAGACGATCACGGAATTGATGAAGATGATAAAGACGATCACGGAATTGATGAGGATGATAAAGACGATGAATGAATTGATAAGGATGATAAAAACGATGAAGAAGGTGGGGATGAAATAGGTTAGAAGACGAGGAAGAATAAGGAGACGGAGACTGAGAAGAAGATGAAGAAAAAGAGGAAGAATAGATGATGACCTCAGTAAGAGCGGGAAAACGAGGATGCAGGAGTTGACATATGGCATGACAAAAGTAGGGGAAAAAATTATGAGGAAAAAACTAAAAGAAGAAGTTGATTTAAGAATAAAAGGGAGAGATAATATGAGGAACAAAGGGAGAAACGGCTTTAAAATAGTTGTTTTACAGATGTGGCTATATTTCCAAAACAAACGAGTTGGGAACAGCCGAAAAAACGACTCCAGGTCCCAAAAGAGGGCATCAGTCATTGCCACTATTTGTGAAACGGCGTAATTGCTTCGGATTGGCAGAGTCATTCGTCAGTTTATAGAATGTGAGAAACGGGTTGGTGGAATTGACTTTATTCTGGGCCGCCGCACGAAATAACAGGCCAGATTGGATCGTTGTTCACTCTTTTGAGTGTGTGTTGGGTGAGATTAAGGGCAGATATGGCCAGGCTGTAGTGGTAGTATCAACTGATGTTGTCAAAACACCGCTATTTTGTATTTGGTTCAAATGTGACCTACGGTTGGTTCTTTGGTTATGGATGGCCCCGGTATCACTGCAAACGAATTAAAATCCATAACTGCTCAACCGCCCGTGCTAGTGGAATCATCCGAATTACTAACTCATCTCCCAAACAAAGAAAGGTAGCTGTAGTCCCCATCACAGTCAAATGTGACCTATGATGGAACACCGTGGCTATTATTATTAGAATCATACACTTTGTACTCGGTGAATTATACACATAAATTATACATATATTACTGAGTTAAACTCTTCATTTCTCTGCAACTCTCTCTTTTCTTTTCTTTCCTTCTTTCTTTCTTTCTTTCTGTCGTGTTTTCATTCCTTCCTTCTGTCGTTCCTTCCTGTTTTTTCTTTCTTTTTTACATCTTCTTTCTTTCTTTCTTTCTTTTTTCTTTCTTCTTGTGACTTCTTTTTTTTCTTTTATGTTCCCTTTATTTATTTTTCTTTCCTTACTTCTTAATTTTTTTTTCTCTCTGTCTTTTTTCTTTCTATCTTTCCTTTTTTTCTCTATAGTTCTATCTCTTTCTTTGTTCGTTTTCACTGCTTGTTCTGTGAAATCTTGCAGAGAGATGAGACGACAACCTTTTCTGGATATCGCTAGTTCTATCTATTGACCTTTCGAGCCGTAGCCGGCCCATAGGGCGTAGACCAAGATACTCCTTCTCCCATCCGAACTTCTGTTCTAACAGATTTCAATTCTTTTCAAGATACTTTATCAAATCTCGCCATTTGTCTCTGTTCTGTGCAAGCAGCTCTATTTCATTGAGGGAGCCGAATCCTGCTGCTCTTGCCTCTCTCATCAATGTTCTTCTCAGTGTCTCTCTGGGTCTCACTCTTTTTCTGTTACCTGTTGTTTCCCATATGAGGACTTGCTTTGCTATTCGGTTATTATCTCTTCTCATCACATGTCCAACATATGACCATCGTCTTTTCTTGATTACTGAAGATATTAGTGGTTGATTGGCGATTTCTCTAATTTCCTCATTTGATTTTAATTCTTTCCACGCTATACCAAGTATTTTCCTTAGACATTTATTTTCGAATGCGTTCAATTTTGTTTTTATATCTTTTGTAGTTTTCCAGCTTTCACACGCATACGTAAGGATTGATAGTATATTATCGTTTCTTAGTTTATCCTAAAATGTTGATAAAACCGTTGATTTTTATAGGGACTTTCCGACATCAGCCACATTTGCTAGGTCTTTCTTTAATATTGCTATTTGGTATTTTCATGTAATATGCTCGAGCTGGGGAGCCGCGATAGTTCAGTGGAAAGTGAACTGGACTACCACGGACAAGGAGTAGGGTTCGATCCCAACCGATGGCTCCGGGTTCACCCAGCCTTAAATGGGTACCGGATTGTTTTCTGGGAAAGTAAAGCAGCATGGGCGTAATACTGATCACATTACCCCAAAATCATGTGCTGAAGGTCTGTAAAATATAGGATCACTAACACCATATTTCCCTTTACGCCACTTGGCGTGACGGGGGTACTTTACTTTTTTACTTTTATGCTCGAGCTGCTGGTTGTCTTTCATTCTGGTCAAATGTCTAAACCATATAATTACTATCTACTGTTTGATATAATCATCGACCGGAATCACCATCATTATCTTCAAGTACCGGGCCTGCTGGCGTACATGATCATGTCTCTCCACAACTTTCGATCTCGATTGTTATTTATCATTTCTGTTGTTGACCTTCTGTCAAGCCATTCTCTTAAGCTGTCTGGTATCTTTTCTCTTTGCTTACCTCTATCTCTTCATCCCTCAATGTTCCCAGTTGTTACAATATATTCCAGCTGTTCCCTTCTCATTACATGGCCAAAAAAATGAAGATTGTTTCTTTTTAATATTGGAAATTAGCTCTCTTTTTGCTTTGATCTCTTTCAGAACGTTTTCATTACTCTTCTTAGCTGTCCATGGTACTCTCAACATTCTTCTGTAAAACCACATTTCTACAGACTCCAGTGATTTTCTTGTCTGTTGTCCTATTGTCCATGATTCACATTCATATGTTATGACTGGCTCTACATAACATTTAAGAACTCTTTTTGCCTTTGCCTCTTTCAGAGCGTTTTCATTACTCTTCTTAGATGCCCATGGTATTCTCAATATTTTTTCTGTAAAGTCACATTTGTATAGACTCCAGTGATTTCCTTGTCTGTTGTCCCATTGTCCATGATTCACATCCATTTGTTAAGACTGGTTCTACATGGGCAAGTCATCCTATGACTTTCTGCATCATCAAAGCAAGAGATAGAGTGAAAAAGCGCTCCATGGTAGCCAACCTTCGACGCAGAGACGGCACTCAATGATGATATATATGTATATATATATACCATATATATGTGTAGGCGTCCGTGGCTTAGGGGTAGATATCTCAGATCACAACCACAAGGACCGGGGAACGAGTCCCCCTGAAAGCGACTTTTAACAAATTATGACTCAAAGGATTACCTCCCCTAGGACCGCCCCTGCCGTCAGGAAGCAATAACAAACACTGCCATACAATGCATAGATAATTACACAGACAGCTAATGCCGGGGCAATAGCAAACGTAGTTTTATTTCAAAGCCCAAAATGTTGTTTTCTTTTTTTTTTGGCTGTCATTTTTTGGATAATTCTTAGATCATTTCTCTTTCTCATTTGATTCTTATTCTTCTTCTACTTCTTTCCTTTCTCGTCTGCTTTTCAGCGTCGAGGGGAAATACAATGTGCTGTCTTTTGATATTCTGTTCACCTCTGCTGCTGTTATGTTTCCTAGTGCTGCTAATATTCCATCGAATATCATCTTTTTTCCAAGAGATCCATCTTTTTCGTGGTGGACCCAGGGGTCTGGTGTTCTCACAACGTTTTCTGAAGGCGCGTCTAATTTCTCTCTCTCTCTCTCTCTCTCTCTCTCTGCGATCAGGACTCAGTCAGAGTAGGATTCCAGACTCCCACATGAAGTCAGCTGTCAGGTTAAGTGTGTTGATCGCCCCCACAGACAGAACGTCACATTTAGAGTCCGCCAGATCCACTCTGACTGAACACCCGTTAATACGTTGCACTGTGTTCTGCGCCAGTGGCCCAGTGCATCCGATTTCAGCCAGCGTCTAATTTGATTGGGTTTGTTTTTTTATCAATGAGTCCATCAAACATCGTGTGCCATGCCGGTTGGTGTTGACGATCAAACAAATTAAATAAATAAAAGAATATATATAATATACAACAACAACAACTACAGCAACAACAAGCACAACAACAACCAACAACATCAGCATTAAATATTTAATTAATAATGTTCCACGTCACAAACATGGTCTCACGCCAGATGTACATTGACCAATAACGTGTCAATGGTCAAAACAATCATGGACACTACAGCTTCATTCCTTATAACACCACCTGACGTTTAACGTTTCTTTTATTTATTTAATGTGTTTGTCATCAACACTAACCGGCACGGCACACGATGTTTGTTCGACGACATAGATAAGAAATTAAAATACCCAATTGTGCTGAAGTCGGATGTGTTGGGCCGAAAGGTGCAAATATCACATTTATACTGCAAACCACAGCACAACGCAGACACGCCCACTTCACGCCCTTTTAAGGACGGACGACGAAGAGGTGTACTCCAATACTCATCGGGCGAATGCAAGCAAAATACCCAATCAAATTAGAAAGAGAAATGATCAAAGAATTATCCAAAAATGACAACCACAAAAAAAAAAAAAAAAACAGCATTCCGAGCTTTCAAAGAAAGCATTCCCCACAAATTTCTTGGAAATGAAATTTCCCTCGGCAATTTTCACAAGAGGGTTTCAGCCCTCGCCACCACTCGGTCTATTCCGACAAGGAGGTGTCCCACTCTTCTTTGTAACTGACCGGAAACAGGTTTGAGGGAGACCCATTAAGTACGCGAATTCTGACTTATTGCCACAAATATCGTGTTAGCTATTTACACTCTAACGGTCTATTTGCACGAAGATTGTGTTTAGAGCTTTTTTCTTGAATAGCTGGGGATAGATAGATTGCAATCCCTGGATTTCTGCAACGAAGGAAGGATTAGAAGAAAAATGTCGCCTGGAGATGACGGTGAGGGGCGGGGTGGGGGGAGGAGTGTCCAGGTCTTGTTAGTGAGTGAGGTGACTCGAGGTCTGAGTGATGAGTGTTACCGGTTAGAAAAATTCCATGTACAATAGTTAGTTATTGAAATGGGTGGGGAGGGGGTCTTGTTGCATTGACAGCAAGATTAAGAGGAAGAGAGAGAGAGAGAGAGAGAGAGAGAGAGAGAGAGGAAGAGGAAGAGAGATAGATTGAGATAGATTACGAGAAAGAGAGATAGATTGAGAGGAAGAGAGTAGGAGAGATTGAGATGGATTAAGAGGAAGATTGATAGCCTTTGAGAGAGATTAAGAGAATGAGAGAGAGAAAGAGATTGAGAGACATAACTGACAGACTTCGTCCATTAACCCTGAGTGTCAATGAGGCATACCTGACAGACTTCGTCCATTAACCCTGAGTGTCATTGAGACTTAACTGACAGACTTCGTCCATTAACCCTGGGTGTCATTGAGGCACAGCTGACAGACTTCGTCCATTAACCCTGAGTGTCATTGAGACATAACTGACAGATTTCGTCCATTGACCCTGAGTGTCATTGAGGCATAACTGACAGACTTCGTCCATTAACCCTGAGTGTCATTGAGACATAACTGACAGACTTCGTCCATTAACCCTGGGTGTCATTGAGGCACAGCTG
The DNA here is from genome assembly GCA_032433765.1 of Megaustenia siamemsis. Lineage (NCBI taxonomy): Eukaryota > Metazoa > Mollusca > Gastropoda > Stylommatophora > Ariophantidae > Megaustenia > Megaustenia siamemsis. Next base: position 19,752,216 of record JAVIAB010000104.1, read on the forward strand.
ACAGACTTCGTCCATTAACCCTGAGTGTCATTGAGACATAACTGACAGACTTCGTCCATTAACCCTGGGTGTCAGTGAGGCATAACTGACAGACTTCGTCCATTAACCCTGAGTGTCAATGAGGCATAACTGACAGACTTCGTTCATTAACCCTGAGTGTCAATGAGGCATAACTGACATACTTCGTCCATTAACCCTGAGTGTCATTGAGACATAACTGACAGACTTCGTTCATTAACCCTGAGTGTCAATGAGGCATAACTGACAGACTTCGTTCATTAACCCTGAGTGTCAATGAGGCATAACTGACAGACTTCGTTCATTAACCTTGAGTGTCAATGAGACATAACTGACAGACTTCGTCCATTAACCTTGAGTGTCAATGAGGCTTAACTGACAGACTTCGTCCATTAACCCTGAGTGTCAATGAGGCATAACTGACAGACTTCGTTCATTAACCCTGAGTGTCAATGAGGCATAACTGACAGACTTCGTCCATTAACCCTGAGTGTCATTGAGACATAACTGACAGACTTCGTTCATTAACCCTGAGTGTCAATGAGGCATAACTGACAGACTTCGTTCATTAACCCTGAGTGTCAATGAGGCATAACTGACAGACTTCGTTCATTAACCCTGAGTGTCAATGAGACATAACTGACAGACTTCGTTCATTAACCTGAGTGTCATTGAGACATAACTGACAGACTTCGTCCATTAACCCTGAGTGTCAATGAGGCATAACTGACAGACTTCGTTCATTAACCCTGAGTGTCATTGAGACATAACTGACAGACTTCGTCCATTAACCTTGAGTGTCAATGAGGCTTAACTGACAGACTTCGTCCATTAACCTTGAGTGTCAATGAGGCTTAACTGACAGACTTCGTCCATTAACCCTGAGTGTCATTGAGGCATAACTGACAGACTTCGTCCATTAACCCTGCGTGTCATTGAGGCATAACTGACAGACTTCGTCCATTAACCCTGAATGTCATTGAGGCATAACTGACAGACTTCGTCCATTAACCCTGAGTGTCATTGAGACATAACTGACAGACTTCGTCCATTAACCCTGAGTGTCATTGAGGCATAACTGACAGACTTCGTCCATTAACCCTGCGTGTCATTGAGGCATAACTGACAGACTTCGTCCATTAACCCTGAATGTCATTGAGGCATAACTGACAGACTTCGTCCATTAACCCTAAGTGTCATTGAGGCATAACTGACAGACTTCGTCCATTAACCCTGAGTGTCATTGAGGCATAACTGGCAGACTTCGTCCATTAACCCTGAGTGTCATTGAGACATAACTGACAGACTTCGTCCATTAACCCTGAGTGTCATTGAGGCATAACTGACAGACTTCGTCCATTAACCCTGAGTGTCATTGAGGCATAACTGACAGACTTCGTCCATTAACCCTTAGTGTTATTGAGGCATAAATGACAGACTTCTTCCATTAACCCTGCGTGTCATTGAGGCATAACTGACAGACTTCGTCCATTAACCCTGAGTGTCATTGAGACATAACTGACAGACTTCGTCCATTAACCCTGAGTGTCATTGAGGCATACCTGACAGACTTCGTCCATTAACCCTGAGTGTCATTGAGGCATAACTGACAGACTTCGTCCATTAACCCTGAGTGTCATTGAGGCATAACTGACAGACTTCGTCCATTAACCCTGAGTGGCATTGAGACATAACTGACAGACTTCGTCCATTAACCCTGAGTGTCATTGAGGCATAACTGACAGACTTCGTTCATTAACCCTGAGTGTCATTGAGGCATAACTGACAGACTTCGTCCATTAACCCTTAGTGTTATTGAGGCATAACTGACAGACTTCGTCCATTAACCCTTAGTGTTATTGAGGCATAATTGACAGACTTCGTCCATTAACCCTGAGTGTCATTGAGGCATAACTGACAGACTTCGTCCATTAACCCTTAGTGTTATTGAGGCATAACTGACAGACTTCGTCCATTAACCCTTAGTGTCATTGAGACATAACTGACAGACTTCGTCCATTAACCCTTAGTGTTATTGAGGCATAATTGACAGACTTCGTCCATTAACCCTGAGTGTCATTGAGACATCCCTGACAGACTTCGTCCAATAACCCTGAGTGTCATTGAGACATAACTGACAGACTTCGTCCATTAACCCTGAGTGTCATTGAGACATAACTGACAGACTTCGTCCATTAACCCTGAGTGTCAGTGAGACATAACTGACAGACTTCGTCCATTATCACTGGGTGTCATTGAGGCATAACTGACAGACTTCGTCCATTAACCCTGAGTGTCATTGAGGCATAACTGACAGACTTCGTCCATTAACCCTGAGTGTCATTGAGGCATAACTGACAGACTTCGTCCATTAACCCTTAGTGTTATTGAGGCATAACTGACAGACTTCGTCCATTAACCCTGCGTGTCATTGAGGCATAACTGACAGACTTCGTCCATTAACCCTGAGTGTCATTGAGACATAACTGACAGACTTCGTCCATTAACCCTGAGTGTCATTGAGGCATAACTGACAGACTTCGTCCATTAACCCTGAGTGTCATTGAGGCATAACTGACAGACTTCGTCCATTAACCCTGAGTGTCATTGAGGCATAACTGACAGACTTCGTCCATTAAACCTGAGTGGCATTGAGACATAACTGACAGACTTCGTCCATTAACCCTGAGTGTCATTGAGGCATAACTGACAGACTTCGTTCATTAACCCTGAGTGTCATTGAGGCATAACTGACAGACTTCGTCCATTAACCCTTAGTGTTATTGAGGCATAACTGACAGACTTCGTCCATTAACCCTTAGTGTTATTGAGGCATAATTGACAGACTTCGTCCATTAACCCTGAGTGTCATTGAGGCATAACTGACAGACTTCGTCCATTAACCCTTAGTGTTATTGAGGCATAACTGACAGACTTCGTCCATTAACCCTTAGTGTCATTGAGACATAACTGACAGACTTCGTCCATTAACCCTTAGTGTTATTGAGGCATAATTGACAGACTTCGTCCATTAACCCTGAGTGTCATTGAGACATCACTGACAGACTTCGTCCAATAACCCTGAGTGTCATTGAGACATAACTGACAGACTTCGTCCATTAACCCTGAGTGTCATTGAGACATAACTGACAGACTTCGTCCATTAACCCTGGGTGTCATTGAGGCATAACTGACAGACTTCGTCCATTAACCCTGAGTGTCATTGAGACATAACTGACAGACTTCGTCCATTAACCCTGAGTGTCAATGAGGCTTAACTGACAGACTTCGTCCATTAACCCTGAGTGTCATTGAGACATAACTGACAGACTTCGTCCATTAACCCTGAGTGTCATTGAGACATAACTGACAGACTTCGTCCATTAACCCTGAGTGTCATTGAGACATAACTGACAGACTTCGTCCATTAACCTTGAGTGTCAATGAGGCTTAACTGACAGACTTCGTTCATTAACCCTGAGTGTCAATGAGGCATAACTGACAGACTTCGTCCATTAACCCTGAGTGTCAATGAGGCTTAACTGACAGACTTCGTCCATTAACCTTGTGTGTCAATGAGGCTTAACTGACAGACTTCGTCCATTAACCTTGTGTGTCAATGAGGCTTAACTGACAGACTTCGTTCATTAACCCTGAGTGTCATTGAGACATAACTGACAGACTTCGTCCATTAACCTTGAGTGTCAATGAGGCTTAACTGACAGACTTCGTTCATTAACCCTGAGTGTCATTGAGACATAACTGACAGACTTCGTCCATTAACCTTGAGTGTCAATGAGGCTTAACTGACAGACTTCGTCCATTAACCTTGAGTGTCAATGAGGCTTAACTGACAGACTTCGTCCATTAACCCTGAGTGTCAATGAGGCATAACTGACAGACTTCGTCCATTAACCCTGAGTGTCATTGAGGCATAACTGACAGACTTCGTCCATTAACCCTGAATGTCATTGAGGCATATCTGACAGACTTCGTCCATTAACCCTTAGTGTCATTGAGACATAACTGACAGACTTCGTCCATTAACCCTGAGTGTCAATGAGACATAACTGACAGACTTCGTCCATTAACCCTGGGTGTCAGTGAGGCATAACTGACAGACTTCGACCATTAACCCTGAGTGTCATTGAGGCATAACTGACAGACTTCGTCTATTAACCCTGAGTGTCATTGAGGCATAACTGACAGACTTCGTCCATTAACCCTGAGTGTCATTGAGGCATAACTGACAGACTTCGTCCATTAACCCTGGGTGTCAGTGAGGCACAGCTGACAGACTTCGTCCATTAACCCTGAGTGTCATTGAGACATAACTGACAGACTTCGTCCATTAACCCTGAGAGTCAATGAGGCTTAACTGACAGACTTCGTCCATTAACCCTGAGTGTCATTGAGACATAACTGACAGACTTCGTCCATTAACCTTGAGTGTCATTGAGGCATAACTGACAGACTTCGTCCATTAACCCTGAGTGTCATTGAGACATAACTGACAGACTTCGTCCATTAACCCTGAGTGTCATTGAGGCATAACTGACAGACTTCGTCCATTAACCCTGAGTGTCATTGAGACATAACTGACAGACTTCGTCCATTAACCCTGAGTGTCATTGAGACATAACTGACAGACTTCGTCCATTAACCCTGAGTGTCATTGAGACATAACTGACAGACTTCGTCCATTAACCCTGAGTGTCATTGAGACATAACTGACAGACTTCGTCCATTAACCCTGAGTGTCAATGAGGCTTAACTGACAGACTTCGTCCATTAACCCTTAGTGTTATTGAGGCATAACTGACAGACTTCGTCCATTAACCCTGAGTGTCAATGAGGCTTAACTGACAGACTTCGTCCATTAACCTTGTGTGTCAATGAGGCTTAACTGACAAACTTCGTCCATTAACCCTGAGTGTCATTGAGACATAACTGACAGACTTCGTCCATTAACCTTGAGTGTCAATGAGGCATAACTGACAGACTTCGTCCATTAACCTTGAGTGTCAATGAGGCTTAACTGACAGACTTCGTCCATTAACCCTGAGTGTCATTGAGGCATAACTGACAGACTTCGTCCATTAACCCTGCGTGTCATTGAGGCATAACTGACAGACTTCGTCCATTAACCCTGAATGTCATTGAGGCATAACTGACAGACTTCGTCCATTAACCCTGAGTGTCATTGAGACATAACTGACAGACTTCGTCCATTAACCCTGAGTGTCATTGAGGCATAACTGACAGACTTCGTCCATTAACCCTGCGTGTCATTGAGGCATAACTGACAGACTTCGTCCATTAACCCTGAATGTCATTGAGGCATAACTGACAGACTTCGTCCATTAACCCTAAGTGTCATTGAGGCATAACTGACAGACTTCGTCCATTAACCCTGAGTGTCATTGAGGCATAACTGACAGACTTCGTCCATTAACCCTGAGTGTCATTGAGGCATAACTGACAGACTTCGTCCATTAACCCTGAGTGTCATTGAGACATAACTGACAGACTTCGTCCATTAACCCTGAGTGTCATTGAGGCATAACTGACAGACTTCGTCCATTAACCCTGAGTGTCATTGAGGCATAACTGACAGACTTCGTCCATTAACCCTTAGTGTTATTGAGGCATAACTGACAGACTTCGTCCATTAACCCTGAGTGTCATTGAGGCATAACTGACAGACTTCGTCCATTAACCCTGAGTGTCATTGAGACATAACTGACAGACTTCGTCCATTAACCCTGAGTGTCATTGAGGCATAACTGACAGACTTCGTCCATTAACCCTGAGTGCCATTGAGGCATAACTGACAGACTTCGTCCATTAACCCTGAGTGTCATTGAGGCATAACTGATAGACTTCGTCCATTAACCCTGAGTGGCATTGAGACATAACTGACAGACTTCGTCCATTAACCCTGAGTGTCATTGAGGCATAACTGACAGACTTCGTCCATTAACCCTGAGTGTCATTGAGGCATAACTGACAGACTTCGTCCATTAACCCTTAGTGTTATTGAGGCATAACTGACAGACTTCGTCCATTAACCCTTAGTGTTATTGAGGCATAATTGACAGACTTCGTCCATTAACCCTGAGTGTCATTGAGGCATAACTGACAGACTTCGTCCATTAACCCTTAGTGTTATTGAGGCATAACTGACAGACTTCGTCCATTAACCTATAGTGTCATTGAGACATAACTGACAGACTTCGTCTATTAACCCTTAGTGTTATTGAGGCATAATTGACAGACTTCGTCCATTAACCCTGAGTGTCATTGAGACATCACTGACAGACTTCGTCCATTAACCCTGAGTGTCATTGAGACATAACTGACAGACTTCGTCCATTAACCCTGAGTGTCATTGAGACATAACTGACAGACTTCGTCCATTAACCCTGAGTGTCATTGAGACATAACTGACAGACTTTGTCCATTAACCCTGGGTGTCATTGAGGCATAACTGACAGAATTCGTCCATTAACCCTGAGTGTCATTGAGACATAACTGACAGACTTCGTCCATTAACCCTGAGTGTCAATGAGGCTTAACTGACAGACTTCGTCCATTAACCCTGAGTGTCATTGAGACATAACTGACAGACTTCGTCCATTAACCCTGAGTGTCATTGAGACATAACTGACAGACTTCGTCCATTAACCCTGAGTGTCATTGAGACATAACTGATAGACTTCGTCCATTAACCTTGAGTGTCAATGAGGCTTAACTGACAGACTTCGTTCATTAACCCTGAGTGTCAATGAGGCATAAATGACAGACTTCGTCCATTAACCTTGAGTGTCAATGAGGCTTAACTGACAGACTTCGTTCATTAACCCTGAGTGTCATTGAGACATAACTGACAGACTTCGTCCATTAACCTTGAGTGTCAATGAGGCTTAACTGACAGACTTCGTCCATTAACCTTGAGTGTCAATGAGGCTTAACTGACAGACTTCGTCCATTAACCCTGAGTGTCAATGAGGCATAACTGACAGACTTCGTCCATTAACCCTGAGTGTCATTGAGGCATAACTGACAGACTTCGTCCATTAAACCTGAATGTCATTGAGGCATAACTGACAGACTTCGTCCATTAACCCTTAGTGTCATTGAGACATAACTGACAGACTTCGTCCATTAACCCTGAGTGTCAATGAGGCATAACTGACAGACTTCGTCCATTAACCCTGGGTGTCAGTGAGGCATAACTGACAGACTTCGTCCATTAACCCTGAGTGTCATTGAGGCATAACTGACAGACTTCGTCCATTAACCCTGAGTGTCATTGAGGCATAAATTACAGACTTCGTCCATTAACCCTGAGTGTCATTGAGGCATAACTGACAGACTTCGTCCATTAACCCTGGGTGTCAGTGAGGCACAGCTGACAGACTTCGTCCATTAACCCTGAGTGTCATTGAGACATAACTGACAGACTTCGTCCATTAACCCTGAGAGTCAATGAGGCTTAACTGACAGACTTCGTCCATTAACCCTGAGTGTCATTGAGACATAACTGACAGACTTCGTCCATTAACCTTGAGTGTCATTGAGGCATAACTGACAGACTTCGTCCATTAACCCTGAGTGTCATTGAGACATAACTGACAGACTTCGTCCATTAACCCTGAGTGTCATTGAGGCATAACTGACAGACTTCGTCCATTAACCCTGAGTGTCAATGAGGCTTAACTGACAGACTTCGTCCATTAACCCTGAGTGTCATTGAGACATAACTGACAGACTTCGTCCATTAACCCTGAGTGTCATTGAGACATAACTGACAGACTACGTCCATTAACCCTGAGTGTCATTGAGACATAACTGACAGACTTCGTCCATTAACCCTGAGTGTCAATGAAGCTTAACTGACAGACTTCGTCCATTAACCCTTAGTGTTATTGAGGCATAACTGACAGACTTCGTCCATTGACCCTCAGTGTCAATGAGGCTTAACTGACAGACTTCGTCCATTAACCTTGTGTGTCAATGAGGCTTAACTGACAAACTTCGTCCATTAACCCTGAGTGTCATTGAGACATAACTGACAGACTTCGTCCATTAACCCTGAGTGTCATTGAGGCATAACTCACAGACTTCGTCCATTGACCCTCAGTGTCATTGAGACATAACTGACAGACTTCGTCCATTAACCCTTAATGTCATTGAGACATAACTGACAGACTTCGTCCATTAACCCTGAATGTCATTGAGACATAACTGACAGACTTCATCAATTAACCCTGAGTGTCATTGAGGCATAACTGACAGACTTCATCCCTTAACCCTGAGTGTCATTGAGACATAACTGACAGACTTCATCCATTGACCCTGAGTGTCATTGAGACATAACTGACAGACTTCGTCCATTAACCCTGAGTGTCATTGAGGCATAACTGACAGACTTCGTCCATTAACCCTGAGTGTCATTGAGACATAACTGACAGACTTCATCCATTAACCCTGAGTGTCATTGAGACATAACTGACAGACTTCATCCATTAACCCTGAGTGTCATTGAGGCATAACTGACAGACTTCGTCCATTAACCCTGAGTGTCATTGAGACATAACTGACAGACTTCGTCCATTAACCCTGAGTGTCATTGAGACATAACTGACAAACTTCGTCCATTAACCCTGAGTGTCATTGAGACATAACTGACAGACTTCATCCATTAACCCTGAGTGTCATTGAGACATAACTGACAAACTTCGTCCATTAACCCTGAGTGTCATTGAGACATAACTGACAGACTTCGTCCATTAACCCTGAGTGTCATTGAGGCATAACTGACAAACTTCGTCCATTAACCCTGAGTGTCATTGAGACATAACTGACAGACTTCGTTCATTAACCCTGAGTGTCATTGAGGCATAACTGACAGACTTCGTCCATTAACCCTGAGTGTCATTGAGGCATAACTGACAAACTTCGTCCATTAACCCTGAGTGTCATTGAGACATAACTGACACACTTCGTCCATTAACCCTGAGTGTAATTGAGACATAACTGACAGACTTCGTCCATTAACCCTGAGTGTCATTGAGGCATAACTGACAGACTTCGTCCATTAACCCTGAGTGTCAATGAGGCATAACTGACAGACTTCGTCCATTGACCCTCAGTGTCATTGAGGCATAACTGACAGACTTCGTCCATTAACCCTGAGTGTCATTGAGACATAACTGACAGACTTCGTCCATTAACCCTGAGTGTCAATGAGGCTTAACTGACAGACTTCGTCCATTAACCCTGAGTGTCATTGAGACATAACTGACAGACTTCGTCCATTGACCCTGAGTGTCATTGAGACATAACTGACAGACTTCGTCCATTAACTTTGAGTGTCAATGAGGCTTAACTGACAGACTTCGTCCATTAACCCTTAGTGTCATTGAGACATAACTGACAGACTTCGTCCATTAACCCTGAGTGTCAATGAGGCATAACTGACAGACTTCGTTCATTAACCCTGAGTGTCATTGAGACATAACTGACAGACTTCGTCCATTAACCGTGAGTATCAATGAGGCTTAACTGACAGACTTCGTCTATTAACCTTGAGTGTCAATGAGGCTTAACTGACAGACTTCGTCCATTAACCCTTAGTGTTATTGAGGCATAATTGACAGACTTCGTCCATTAACCCTGAGTGTCATTGAGGCATAACTGACAGACTTCGTCCATTAACCCTTAGTGTTATTGAGGCATAACTGACAGACTTCGTCCATTAACCCTTAGTGTCATTGAGACATAACTGACAGACTTCGTCCATTAACCCTTAGTGTTATTGAGGCATAATTGACAGACTTCGTCCATTAACCCTGAGTGTCATTGAGACATCACTGACAGACTTCGTCCAATAACCCTGAGTGAAATTGAGACATAACTGACAGACTTCGTCCATTAACCCTGAGTGTCATTGAGACATAACTGACAGACTTCGTCCATTAACCCTGAGTGTCATTGAGACATAACTGACAGACTTCGTCCATTAACCCTGGGTGTCATTGAGGCATAACTGACAGACTTCGTCCATTAACCCTGAGTGTCATTGAGACATAACTGACAGACTTCGTCCATTAACCCTGAGTGTCAATGAGGCTTAACTGACAGACTTCGTCCATTAACCCTGAGTGTCATTGAGACATAACTGACAGACTTCGTCCATTAACCCTGAGTGTCATTGAGACATAACTGACAGACTTCGTCCATTAACCCTGAGTGTCATTGAGACATAACTGACAGACTTCGTCCATTAACCTTGAGTGTCAATGAGGCTTAACTGACAGACTTCGTTCATTAACCCTGAGTGTCAATGAGGCATAACTGACAGACTTCGTCCATTAACCCTGAGTGTCAATGAGGCTTAACTGACAGACTTCGTCGATTAACCTTGTGTGTCAATGAGGCTTAACTGACAGACTTCGTCCATTAACCTTGTGTGTCAATGAGGCTTAACTGACAGACTTCGTTCATTAACCCTGAGTGTCATTGAGACATAACTGACAGACTTCGTCCATTAACCTTGAGTGTCAATGAGGCTTAACTGACAGACTTCGTTCATTAACCCTGAGTGTCATTGAGACATAACTGACAGACTTCGTCCATTAACCTTGAGTGTCAATGAGGCTTAACTGACAGACTTCGTCCATTAACCTTGAGTGTCAATGAGGCTTAACTGACAGACTTCGTCCATTAACCCTGAGTGTCAATGAGGCATAACTGACAGACTTCGTCCATTAACCCTGAGTGTCATTGAGGCATAACTGACAGACTTCGTCCATTAACCCTGAATGTCATTGAGGCATAACTGACAGACTTCGTCCATTAACCCTTAGTGTCATTGAGACATAACTGACAGACTTCGTCCATTAACCCTGAGTGTCAATGAGGCATAACTGACAGACTTCGTCCATTAACCCTGGGTGTCAGTGAGGCATATTGACAGACTTCGTCCATTAACCCTGAGTGTCATTGAGGCATAACTGACAGACTTCGTCCATTAACCCTGAGTGTCATTGAGGCATAACTGACAGACTTCGTCCATTAACCCTGAGTATAATTGAGGCATAACTGACAGACTTCGTCCATTAACCCTGGGTGTCAGTGAGGCACAGCTGACAGACTTCGTCCATTAACCCTGAGTGTCATTGAGACATAACTGACAGACTTCGTCCATTAACCCTGAGAGTCAATGAGGCTTAACTGACAGACTTCGTCCATTAACCCTGAGTGTCATTGAGACATAACTGACAGACTTCGTCCATTAACCTTGAGTGTCATTGAGACATAACTGACAGACTTCGTCCATTAACCCTGAGTGGCATTGAGACATAACTGACAGACTTCGTCCATTAACCCTGAGTGTCATTGATGCATAACTGACAGACTTCGTCCATTAACCCTGAGTGTCATTGAGGCATAACTGACAGACTTCGTCCATTAACCCTTAGTGTTATTGAGGCATAACTGACAGACTTCGTCCATTAACCCTTAGTGTTATTGAGGCATTATTGACAGACTTCGTCCATTAACCCTGAGTGTCATTGAGGCATAACTGACAGACTTCGTCCATTAACCCTTAGTGTTATTGAGGCATAACTGACAGACTTCGTCCATTAACCTATAGTGTCATTGAGACATAACTGACAGACTTCGTCTATTAACCCTGAGTGTCATTGAGACATCACTGACAGATTTCGTCCATTAACCCTGAGTGTCAATGAGGCTTAACTGACAGACTTCGTTCATTAACCCTGAGTGTCATTGAGACATAACTGACAGACTTCGTCCATTAACCTTGAGTGTCAATGAGGCTTAACTGACAGACTTCGTCCATTAACCTTGAGTGTCAATGAGGCTTAACTGACAGACTTCGTCCATTAACCCTGAGTGTCAATGAGGCATAACTGACAGACTTTGTCCATTAACCCTGAGTGTCATTGAGGCATAACTGACAGACTTATTCCATTAAACCTGAATGTCATTGAGGCATAACTGACAGACTTCGTCCATTAACCCTTAGTGTCATTGAGACATAACTGACAGTCTTCGTCCATTAACCCTGAGTGTCAATGAGGCATAACTGACAGACTTCGTCCATTAACCCTGGGTGTCAGTGAGGCATAACTGACAGACTTCGTCCATTAACCCTGAGTGTCATTGAGGCATAACTGACAGACTTCGTCCATTAACCCTGAGTGTCATTGAGGCATAAATTACAGACTTCGTCCATTAACCCTGAGTGTCATTGAGGCATAACTGACAGACTTCGTCCATTAACCCTGGGTGTCAGTGAGGCACAGCTGACAGACTTCGTCCATTAACCCTGAGTGTCATTGAGACATAACTGACAGACTTCGTCCATTAACCCTGAGAGTCAATGAGGCTTAACTGACAGACTTCGTCCATTAACCCTGAGTGTCATTGAGACATAACTGACAGACTTCGTCCATTAACCTTGAGTGTCATTGAGGCATAACTGACAGACTTCGTCCATTAACCCTGAGTGTCATTGAGACATAACTGACAGACTTCGTCCATTAACCCTGAGTGTCATTGAGGCATAACTGACAGACTTCGTCCATTAACCCTGAGTGTCAATGAGGCTTAACTGACAGACTTCGTCCATTAACCGTGAGTGTCATTGAGACATAACTGACAGACTTCGTCCATTAACCCTGAGTGTCATTGAGACATAACTGACAGACTACGTCCATTAACCCTGAGTGTCATTGAGACATAACTGACAGACTTCGTCCATTAACCCTGAGTGTCAATGAGGCTTAACTGACAGACTTCGTCCATTAACCCTTAGTGTTATTGAGGCATAACTGACAGACTTCGTCCATTGACCCTCAGTGTCAATGAGGCTTAACTGACAGACTTCGTCCATTAACCTTGTGTGTCAATGAGGCTTAACTGACAAACTTCGTCCATTAACCCTGAGTGTCATTGAGACATAACTGACAGACTTCGTCCATTAACCCTGAGTGTCATTGAGGCATAACTCACAGACTTCGTCCATTGACCCTCAGTGTCATTGAGACATAACTGACAGACTTCGTCCATTAACCCTGAATGTCATTGAGACATAACTGACAGACTTCGTCCATTAACCCTGAATGTCATTGAGACATAACTGACAGACTTCGTCCATTGACCCTGAGTGTCATTGAGACATAACTGACAGACTTCGTCCATTAACCCTGAATGTCATTGAGACATAACTGACAGACTTCATCAATTAACCCTGAGTGTCATTGAGGCATAACTGACAGACTTCATCCCTTAACCCTGAGTGTCATTGAGACATAACTGACAGACTTCATCCATTGACCCTGAGTGTCATTGAGACATAACTGACAGACTTCGTCCATTAACCCTGAGTGTCATTGAGGCATAACTGACAGACTTCGTCCATTAACCCTGAGTGTCATTGAGACAAAACTGACAGACTTCATCCATTAACCCTGAGTGTCATTGAGACATAACTGACAGACTTCATCCATTAACCCTGAGTGTCATTGAGGCATAACTGACAGACTTCGTCCATTAACCCTGAGTGTCATTGAGACATAACTGACAGACTTCGTCCATTAACCCTGAGTGTCATTGAGACATAACTGACAAACTTCGTCCATTAACCCTGAGTGTCATTGAGACATAACTGACAGACTTCATCCATTAACCCTGAGTGTCATTGAGACATAACTGACAAACTTCGTCCATTAACCCTGAGTGTCATTGAGATATAACTGACAGACTTCGTCCATTAACCCTGAGTGTCTTTGAGGCATAACTGACAAACTTCGTCCATTAACCCTGAGTGTCATTGAGACATAACTGACAGACTTCGTTCATTAACCCTGAGTGTCATTGAGGCATAACTGACAGACTTCGTCCATTAACCCTGAGTGTCATTGAGGCATAACTGACAAACTTCGTCCATTAACCCTGAGTGTCATTGAGGCATAACTGACAGACTTCGTCCATTAACCCTGAGTGTCATTGAGACATAACTGACAGACTTCGTCCATTAACCCTTAGTGTCAATGAGGCTTAACTGACAGACTTCGTCCATTAACCCTGAGTGTCATTGAGACATAACTGACAGACTTCGTCCATTGACCCTGAGTGTCATTGAGACATAACTGACAGACTTCGTCCATTAACTTTGAGTGTCAATGAGGCTTAACTGACAGACTTCGTCCATTAACCCTGAGTGTCATTGAGACATAACTGACAGACTTCGTCCATTAACCCTGAGTGTCAATGAGGCATAACTGACAGACTTCGTTCATTAACCCTGAGTGTCATTGAGACATAACTGACAGACTTCGTCCATTAACCGTGAGTATCAATGAGGCTTAACTGACAGACTTCGTCTATTAACCTTGAGTGTCAATGAGGCTTAACTGACAGACTTCGTCCATTAACCCTGAGTGTCATTGAGGCATAACTGACAGACTTCGTCCATTAACCCTGCGTGTCATTGAGGCATAACTGACAGACTTCGTCCATTAACCTTGAATGTCATTGAGGCATAACTGACAGACTTCGTCCATTAACCCTTAGTGTCATTGAGGCATAACTGACAGACTTCGTCCATAACCCTGAGTGTCATTGAGGCATAACTGACAGACTTCGTCCATTAACCCTGAGTGTCATTGAGGCATAACTGACAGACTTCGTCCATTAACCCTAAGTGTCATTGAGGCTTAACTGACAGACTTCGTCCATTAACCCTGAGTGTCATTGAGGTATAACTGACAGACTTCGTCCATTCACCCTGAGTGTCATTGAGGCATAACTGACAGACTTCTTTCATTAACCCTGAGTGTCATTGAGACATAACTGACAGACTTCGTCCATTAACCCTGAGTGTCATTGAGGCATAACTGACAGACTTCGTCCATTAACCCTGAGTGTCATTGAGGCATAACTGACAGACTTCGTCCATTAACCCTGAGTGTCATTGAGGCATAACTGACAGACTTCGTCCATTAACCCTGAGTGTCATTGAGGCATAACTGACAGACTTCGTCCATTAACCCTGAGTGGCATTGAGACATAACTGACAGACTTCGTCCATTAACCCTGAGTGTCATTGAGGCATAACTGACAGACTTCGTCCATTAACCCTGAGTGTCATTGAGGCATAACTGACAGACTTCGTCCATTAACCCTTAGTGTTATTGAGGCATAACTGACAGACTTCGTCCATTAACCCTTAGTGTTATTGAGGCATAATTGACAGACTTCGTCCATTAACCCTGAGTGTCATTGAGGCATAACTGACAGACTTCGTCCATTAACCCTTATTGTTATTGAGGCATAACTGACAGACTTCGTCCATTAACCCTTAGTGTCATTGAGACATAACTGACAGACTTCGTCCATTAACCCTTAGTGTTATTGAGGCATAATTGACAGACTTCGTCCATTAACCCTGAGTGTCATTGAGACATCACTGACAGACTTCGTCCATTAACCCTGAGTGTCATTGAGGCATAACTGACAGACTTCGTCCACTAACCCTGAGTGTCATTGAGAAATAACTGACAGACTTCGTCCACTAACCCTGAGTGTTATTGAGACATAACTGACAGACTTCGTCCACTAACCCTGAGTGTCATTGAGGCATAACTGACAGACTTCGTCCACTAACCCTGAGTGTCATTGAGACATAACTGACAGACTTCGTCCATTAACCCTGAGTGTTATTGAGACATAACTGACAGACTTTGTCCATTAACCCTGAGTGTCATTGAGGCATAAATGACAGACTTCGTCTATTAACCCTGAGTGTCATTGAGGCATAACTGACAGACTTCGTCCATTAACCCTGAGTGTTATTGAGGCAATTCTGACAGACTTCGTCCATTAACCCTGAGTGTCATTGAGGCATAACTGACAGACTTCATCCATTAACCCTGAGTGTTATTGAGGCAATTCTGACAGACTTCGTCCATTAACCCTGAGTGTCATTGAGGCATAACTGACAGACTTCATCCATTAACCCTGAGTGTCATTGAGGCATAACTGACAGACTTCGTTCATTAACCCTGAGTGTCATTGAGGCATAACTGACAGACTTCATCCATTAACCCTGAGTGTCATTGAGGCATAACTGACAGACTTCATCCATTAACCCTGAGTGTCATTGAGGCATAACTGACAGACTTCATCCATTAACCCTGAGTGTCAATGAGGCATAACTGACAGACTTCGTCCATTAACCCTGAGTGTTATTGAGGCAATTCTGACAGACTTCGTCCATTAACCCTGAGTGGCATTGAGACATAACTGACAGACTTCGTCCATTAACCCTGAGTGTCATTGAGGCATAACTGACAGACTTCGGTATTAACCCTGAGTGTCAATGAGGCATAACTGACAGACTTCGTCCATTAACCCTGAGTGTTATTGAGGCAATTCTGACAGACTTCGTCCATTAACCCTGAGTGTTATTGAGGCATACCCTGAGTGTCATTGAGGCATAACTGACAGACTTCATCCATTAACCCTGAGTGTTATTGAGGCTTACCCTGAGTGTTATTGAGGCATAACTGACAGACTTCGTCCATTAACCCTGAGTGTTATTGAGGCTTACCCTGAGTGTTATTGAGGCATAACTGACAGACTTCGTCCATTAACCCAAATTGCCCTACAACCATTTCTCTGGGCACAAAGATGTAAATACAAATTGTCATCCAACATTTTCTCTGGGCACAAAGCTGTAAATACAAATTGTCCTCCAACCATTTCTCTAGACACAAAGCTGTAAATACAAATTGTCCTCCAACCATTTCTCTAGACACAAGCTGTAAATACAAATTGTCCTCCAACCATTTCTCTAAACACAAAACTGTAAATACAAATTGTCCTCCAACCATTTCTCTAGACACAAGCTGTAAATACAAATTGTCCTCCAACCATTTCTCTAGACACAAAACTGTAAATACAAATTGTCCTCCAACCATTTCTCTAGACACAAAACTGTAAATACAAATTGTCCTCCAACTTTTTCTCTGGGCCTAAAACTGTAAATACAAATTGCCCTACAACCATTTTTCTGGCCACAAAGATGTAAATACAGATTATCCTCCAACTTTTTCTCTGGGCACAAAGCTGTAAATACAAATTATCCTCCAACCTTTTCTCTGGGCACAAAGCTGTAAATACAAATTATCCTCCTACCTTTTCTCTATGCACAAAGCTGTAAATTCAAATTGTCCTCCAAATTTTTCTCTGGGCACAAAGCTGTAAATTCAAATTATCCTCCAACCTTTTCTCAAAGCACAAAGCTGTAAATTCAAATTGTCCTCCAACTTTTTCTCTGGGCACAAAGCTGTAAATTCAAATTGTCCTCCAACTTTTTCTCTGGGCACAAAGCTGTAAATGGGAGCCGCGATAGCTCAGTGGTTAGTGAACTGGACTACCACGGACAAGGGGTAGGGTTCGATCCCAACCGATGGCTTCCGGGTTCACCCAGCCTTAAATGGGTACCGGATTTTTTCTGGGAAAGTAAAGCAGCATGGGCGTAATACTGACCACATTACCCCAAATATCATGTGCAAATTTTTCTCTAGACACAAAGTTGTAAATACAAATTGTCCCACAATCTTTTCTCTGGCTACAAAGCTGTTAATATAAATTGTCCCACAACCTCTTCTCTATACGTAAAGCTGTAAATACAAATTGTCCTCCAACCTTTTCTCTAGGCACAAAGCTATAAATATAAATTATCCTCCAACCTTTTCTCGGGGCACAAAGCTATAAATATAAATTATCCTCCAACCTTTTCTCGGGGCACAAAGCTATAAATATAAATTATCCTCCAACCTTTTCTCGGGGCACAAAGCTATAAATATAAATTATCCTCCAACCTTTTCTCGGGGCACAAAGCTATAAATATAAATTATCCTCCAACATTTTCTCTGGGCACACTGCTATAAATATAAATTATCCTCCAACCTTTTCTCGGGGCACAAAGCTATAAATATAAATTATCCTCCAACCTTTTCTCGGGGCTCAAAGCTATAAATATAAATTATCCTCCAACCTTTTCTCTGGGCACACTGCTATAAATATAAATTATCCTCCAACCTTTTCTCGGGGCACAAAGCTATAAATATAAATTATCCTCCAACATTTTCTCTGGGCACACTGCTATAAATATAAATTATCCTCCAACCTTTTCTCGGGGCACAAAGCTATAAATATAAATTATCCTCCAACCTTTTCTCGGGGCTCAAAGCTATAAATATAAATTATCCTCCAACCTTTTCTCTGGGCACACTGCTATAAATATAAATTATCCTCCAACCTTTTCTCGGGCACAAAGCTGTTAATATAAATTGTCCCACAACCTTTTCTCTACGCGTAAAGCTGTAAATACAAATTGTCCTGCAACCTCTTCTGTATGCGTAAAGCTGTAAATACAAATTGCTTTATGAGAGTTAAAGTGTCAGAGTCCAATGACTGAGCTGAGGACGATCAGCGACCCCCAGATGAGTGAATGTTCCAAGATAGGCGAAGAACAAAGCTGATCAAGACCCTGCCCCATCTCCCTGCGGTGCTCTTTTAAATAGACTATTCAGTCTGAACATAGTGGTAGAGATCAAAGAGGGAAGGCAAATCGATATTCAAAAATTTTGTGTTGAAATCGGATGTTTTGGACCGAAAGACGCAATTAACTACAACTCAGCTCATGTACGTCCACTTAACTCTTTCCGAACGTTTCGCCGCACTGTGCGCCATGCTGATTTCGGCAGCGTAAGTTTCGCCGCACAGTGCGCAACGCTCAACTTGATTACTGTGAACGCCATCAAGCCATATTCTTGTTATATGTCTTGTATCATCTTGATATTGGTGAAATCTATTTCCTTGTTTAATTAACTAAACATTCATATATAATGAATATTGTGTATATTGTGTATTGTGTATAAATATAAATATGTGGATTGATTCTTAAAACCATGCAAAGTTTTTGTCTCTGAAATCTCTTCTGTTGTGTCGATAAAAAGCTTCCATACGGAAAGATTTAGCGTCCTTTTCACGACGGATAACACAAAGTTACCATCTACTGAACGCCTGAATGAAGAAACAGAAATAAAGAATCGTTTATATTAATCTTCTTTACCATTCTTCAGCTCTTTTGTCACTTCTGGTCCTCGTTTTAATATTTTTAGAATCCCCGAATTAGAAGAATATAATCCTGCACAGACAATTACTCGATTCCTGGACTCACTGACGTAACAAAAACAGCGTCACTCGCTCAATAACCACATGTTTGCAGTATACCTCGACCGAGATGGAAACAATGCTTACAAACACATAAGAAAATATTCGCTGTCTGATTTATCGATTTCGACTTTTTATCGGAGCTAAGACGTTTTCGCGCGGAAGATTTATAATAGTTCTCCGGCCAAATTACTCCGCACTCTAGTCTGCATTCGGAAAGATAATATTAAAATAGCTGGAGATAAAAGTGCTATAAATGTGGGTTTAGCATCACAGATTGAGAAACAGGAGCCTGTCAGAGTGCATCAACAGTGGTAGTAAAAAAGCATGGATGATACATGGACATTAGACAAGAAAACAGAAAAGAAAATTGAAGCCTTTGAAATGTGGATTTATAGAAGAATAGGTAGAGTCGGATGGCAGGAAAAGAAAAGAAACGGTGACGTTTAAAAACAACTAAAAATGAAAAGAGAACTATTAAACACAATTAGAACAAGACAAATTAAATTTTTGGGGCATGTTAAAAAGACACAACAGCCTACTAAAAGTAATATTGGAAGAGAAAATACAAGGTAAAAGAGGCAGATGCAGACCAAGACTAACATGGACGGGTAACATCAAAAGATGGACAAGTCAGAATATGGCAATCTGCAATATCAAAGCAAGAGACAGAGTGGAATGGCGCTCCATGGTTGCCAAACTTCGATGCGGAGACAGAGCACTGAATGATGATGAGTAAAAAATATAGCCAGAGTTTTGGATTTTAAAATTAAGAAATTGGTAAAAATGTGTTTTCTTTTTCAGTAACAAGGAAATATAATACATTGATCTAGATGAGGCTAGAGTTTAGTTGAATGTTTTGTGTATCTACTAATTAGGCGATGTGAGTTATTCACTCCAGCAGCGATCAAGATGAAGGTTTAATGTTCTATGTGTCTACTAATTAGGTGATGTGAGTTATTGCAGGTTACTCCAGCAAAGATTAAAATGAGATTTTGATGTTCTATGTATCCGCTAAGTAGTCACTGTGAGTTATTCACTACAGCTGGGATTAAGATGATAGTTTAATGTTCTATGTATCTGCTAATTAGGTGGTGTGAGTTATTCACAAAACATCTAGTTAGGCAAGGTCGTGTGCTGTTACCAGATTTGTTTAATATGTATAATGAGATTATTTTAAGATCCATAAGGGACATGCCTAGAATAAAAATCGAAGGTCGTAATATAAATAATCTAAGGTATGCTGATGATACAGTCTTAATCGCTAAGAGTGAACATGAGTTACAAGAAATGTTAGACATTGTAGTGAAAGAAAGCAAAAATAAAGGACTCAGCTTAAATAGTAAAAAGACAGCAGTAATGGTAACAACAAAGAAAAAGACATCACCTCAGTGCAAAACAGACAAGTGGAAAAATATTAAAACAGGTAAATCAATTTAAATATTTGGGAATTTTGTTAACCTCCGATGGAAGATGTACAACAGAGGTGAGATGCAGAATGGCTCAGGCAAAAGCAGCTTTCCATAAAATGTGGAAGATACTATGTAATCCATTTTTAACAATAGAAACAAGAAAAGGAGTTCTTAAATGTTATGTAGAGTCAGTTTTAACATATGGATGTGAATCATGGCCAATAGGACAACAAACAAGAGAATCACTTTAGAACGCAGGAATGTAGTTTTACAGAAGAATGTTGAGAATACCATGGACAGTTAAGAAAAGAAATGAAAACGTTCTGAAAGAGGCTAAAGCAAAAAGAGAGCTAATTTCCAATATTAGGAAGAAACAATCATCATTTTTTGGCCATGTAATGAAAAGAGAACAACTGGAATATATTGTAACAACTGGGAAAATTGAGGGATGAAGAGATAGAGGGAAGCAAAGAGAAAAAATATCAGACAGCTTAAGAGAATGGCTTGGCAGAAGGTCAACAATAGAAATGATAAATAACTGTGAAGATTGAAAGTTGTGGAGTGACATGATCACCTACGCCAGCAGGCTCGGTAATTGATGATGATGATGATATTGATGATGCTGATGATGATGATGATGATGATGATGAGTTATTCACTCCAGCAACGATCACATGAGAAGTTAATGTTTTATTTATCCGCTATAAAGTCATATATTTTAGAAACAGTGATCTCTGCAATATGTGCTATTTTGGCACGCAAGGTTTCTGTTTTTTATATTGTGGTTCTGCCCAATGTGCCGTCTTCGGCTCGAAAGGACAATGTATAGATAGATAAGTAGTAACTGTCAATTATTCACTCCAGCAGTGATAATGATGATAGTTTAATATTCTATGTATTTTATAATTAGATAGTGTGAGTTATTCACCCCAACATCATTGAGATTTGGGAAAAGTGACAATTATAATTTAGTTGTGGTAATGCTCCATATAGGATGGGAGCAATAACTCACATCACCTGAAAAATCTGCTGCCTTGCTGGAAGATTGGGGACACTCAAAGGCTAAGGAATGCAAACCTGAATAAAATGCTGGCTGAAATCGGATGCACTGGGCCATTGGCGCAGAACACAGTGCAACGTTTTAACGGGTGTTCAATCAGAGTGGATCTGGCAGACTCTGACTTCATGTGAGAGTCTGGAATCCTACTCTGATTGAGTCCTGATCGCAGAGAGAGAGAGAGAGAGAGAGAGAGAGAGAGAGAGAGAGGGGATGGGGGCCGCCATAGCTCAGTAGTTAATGAACTGGACTACTAAGGACAAGAGGTCGGGTTCGATCCTGATCGACGGCTTCCAGGGTCACCATAGCTACCGGGCCTCAAAAGGTGATTTGGAGAAAAGAACAAAGCCACTGTTAACTGTCACGCATATCGCAAGAGGCGACTATGAAGGTTTGGAATCGTCACCTGTGCAATCGAGTAGGGTGTTCACGGAGCGACTTTGTAAAACAGAAGTTACAAATAGATTTTGAATGATTTTGTGACAAGTAGCGGAGATGATATGGGGAATTCCGTACGCAGCTATCCATGGATAGAATAGAACATTGAATTGTTCATCCAGTTTGGCAACCACAAATCCACGTCACTTCTTCTGATAAAGAGATGGCAGTTAAGATGGGCACAGCCAGAAATGAGAAACTTAGTGGCCGTGTAAGAAGACTTATCAACCAACACAGAACTGGAGTCGTCAGTCGCTGGACACTGCGCGGCTTGCTGAGGACGGGATCTGGGTAGTATCTCTGTGTAGATTCTCTGTGTAGTATCACTGTGTAGAATCTCTGGGTAGTATCTCTGTGTAGATTCTCTTGGTAGTATCTCTGTGTAGAATCTCTGGGTAGTATCTCTGGGTAGTATCTCTGGGTAGTATCTATTGGTAGTATCTCTGGGTAGTATCTCTACGTAGTATCACTGTGTAGTGTCTCTGGGTAGTATCTCTGGAGAGTATCTCTGTGTAGTGTTTCTGGGTAGTATCTCTGGGTAGTATCTGTGAGTAGTATCTCTGGGTAGTATCTCTGGGTAGTATCTATGGGTAGTATCTCTGGGTAGTATCTCTACGTAGTATCACTGTGTAGTGTTTCTGGGTAGTATCTCAGGGTAGTCTCTCTGGGTAGTATCTCTGTGTAGTGTCTCTTTGTAGTATTTATGTGTAGTGTCTCTGGGTAGTATTTATGGGTAGTATCTCTGTGTAGTATCTCTGTAAAGTGTCTCAGGGTAGTATCTCTGGGTAGTATCTCTGGGTAGTATCTATGGGTAGTATCTCTGGGTAGTATCTCTGGGTAATGATTTCTTTTTTTTTCAACCACGAGTACAACTCACACTGCTTCCAGCGGGGATCGAACACAGGTTGTCCGAACGTCGGTATCCTAGTCGGATGGTTTGCCATCAAAGTTACCTTGTTAGTGTCTCCGTGTAGAATCTCTGGGTAGTATCTCTATGTAGAATCTCTGGGTAGTATCTCTGTGTAGAATCTCTGTGTAGAATCTCTGGGTAGTTACTCTGTGTAGAATCTCTGGGTAGTATCTCTGGGTAGTATCTCTGTGTAGATTCTCTGTGTAGTATCACTGTGTAGAATCTCTGGGTAGTATCTCTGTGTAGAATCTCTTGGTAGTATCTCTGTGCAGAATCTCTGGGTAGTATCTCTGTGTAGAATCTCTGGGTAGTATCTCTGTGTAGAATCCCTGTGTAGTATCTCTGTGTAGAATCTCTGGGTAGTATCTCTGTGTAGAATCTCTGGGTAGCATCTCTGTGTAATGTCTCTGTGTAGAATCTCTGGGTAGTATCTATGTGTAGTGTCTCTGTGTAGAATCTCTGGTTAGTATCTCTGTGTAGTGTCTCTGTGTAGAATCTCTGGGTAGTATCTCTGTGTAGAATCTCTGGTTAGTATATATGTGTAATGTCTATGTGTAGAATCTCTGGTTAGTATATTTGTGTAGTGTCTCTGTGTAGAATCTCTGGTTAGTATATCTGTGTAGTGTCTCTGTGTAGAATCTCTGGGTAGTATCTCTGTGTAGAATCTCTGGTTAGTATCTCTGTGTAGTGTCTCTGTGTAGAATCTCTGGGTAGTATCTCTGTGTAGAATATATGTGTATTATCTCTGTGTAGAATCTCTGGGTAGTATCTCTGTGTAGAATCTCTGGGTAGCATCTCTGTGCAGTGTCTCAGGGTAGTGTCTCTGTGTAGTGTTTCTGTGTAGTGTATCTGTGTAGTATCTCATTGTAGTATCTCTGTGTAGTATCTCCTTGCAGTATCTCCGTGTAGTGTATCTGGTCGTGTCTCTGTGTAGTATCTCATTGTAGTGTCTCTTTGTAGTGTCTCTGTGTAGTATCTCTGGGTAGTATCTGTGTGTAGTATCTCATTGTAGTATCTCTGTGTAGTGTCTCTGTGTAGTGTCTCTGTGTAGTGTCTCTGTGTAGTATCTCATTGTAGTATCTCTGTGTAGTGTCTCTGTGTAGTATCTCATTGTAGTGTCTCTTTGTAGTGTCTCTGTGTAGTATCTCTGGGTAGTATCTCTGTGCAGTATCTCATTGTAGTATCTCTGTGTAGTGTCTCTGTGTAGTGTCTCTGTGTAGTGTATCTGTGTAGTATCTCATTGTAGTATCTCTGTGTAATATCTCCTTGCAGTATCTCCGTGTAGTGTATCTGGTCGTGTCTCTGTGTAGTATCTCATTGTAGTGTCTCTTTGTAGTGTATCTGTGTAGTATCTCTATGTAGTATCTCTGTGTAGTATCTCATTGTAGTATCTCTGTGTAGTGTCTCTGTGTAGTATCTCATTGTAGTATCTCGGTGTAGTGTCTCTGTGTAGTGTCTCTGTGTAGTATCTCTGTGTAGTGTTTCTGGTTATTATCTCAGTGGGGTGTCTCTGTGTAGTATCTAGTGTCTCTGTGTAGTGTCTCTGTGTAGTATCTCTGTGTAGTTTCTCTGTGTAGTATCTCATTGTTGTGTCTCTGTGTAGTATCTCTGTGTAGCATCTCTGTGCAGTATGTCTGTGTAGTGTCTCTGGATATTTTCTCTGTCTAGTGTCTCTGGGTAGTGTCTCTGTATAGTATCTCTGTGTAGTGTCTCTGGGTAGTATCTCTGGCTAGTATCTCTGTGTAGTATCTCTGTGTAGTATCTCTTGGAAGTGTCTCTGGGTAGTGTCACTGAGTAGTGTCTCTAGGTAGTGTCTCTGGGTAGTGTCACTGTGTAGTGCTACTGGGTAGTGTTTCTGTGTATATCTCTGTGTAATGTCACTGGGTATTGTCTCTGGGTATTGTCACTGGGTAGTGTCACTGGGTAGTGTCTCTGGGTAGTGTCACTGGGTAGTGTCACTGGGTAGTGTCTCTGGGTTGTGTCTCTATGTAGTGTCTCTTGGTAGTGTCTCTGTGTATATTTCTGTGTAATGTCACAGGGTAGTGTCTCTATGTAGTGTCTCTGGTACTGTCTCTGAGTAGTGTCTCTGCGTAGTATCTCTGTGTAGTATCTCTGTACAGTGTATCTGTGTAGTGTCTCTTTGTAGTGTCTCTGGGTAGTGTCTCCATTTAGTATCTCTATGTAGTATCTCTGGGTAGTTTTTTTGTGTAGTGTCGCTGTGTAGTGTCTCTGTGTAGTGTCTATGTAGTGTATCTGGGTCGTGTCTCTGTGCAGTATCTCTGGATATTGTCTCAGGGTGGTGTTTCTGTGTAGTGTCTCTGTTTAGTATCATATTGTGGTGTCTCTGGGTAGTGTCTCTGGGTAGTATCTCATTGTGGTGTCTCTTGGTAGTGTCTCATGATAGTGTCTCTGTGGGTGGTTTCTCCTGATAGTGTTTCTCTAAATAGTGTCTCTGGGTAGTGTCTCATGATAGTGTCTCTGGGCAGTGTCTCCTGATAGTGTCTCTGTGTAGTGTCTCCTGATAGTGTCTCTGGATAGTGTCTCCTGATGGTTTCTCTGGTCCGTGTCTCCTGATAGTGTCTCTGGGCAATGTCACCTGATGGTGTCTCTGGGCAGTGTCTCCTGATATTGTCTCTGGGCAGTGTCTCCTGATGGTGTCTCTGGGTAGTGTCTCCTGATAGTCTCTCTGGGTAGTGCGAGATCTGATATCTACCCCTTTTCAGATAGCGGTGAGCAACAGTTTATCAAACGTGCACTCTACGCAAATCTCTTGGACATTGGACAAATTCAAGTTAATAATGTCTTTGACCAGGTAAAAGTATCAAGGAATTAACAGAATTCTGCCGATTCTGAAGAAGGATGGATGTTTCAGGTCGAAATGAGGAAGAAATCGTAGTGTTTTGTAAACTAACTACTCAGTGCTCTCTAGTGAACAAAGAGAATGAGTGTGGAAAAAGAAGAAAGAGATGGAAGAAAAGGGGGAAAGAAGAAGGAAAACAATGAAAAAGGTGGATCAAAATAATAAATGGGAGTGAAGAAAAAATTAAAAAGAAGAGTGATGAGAAAGAATAGAATAAAAGATGTAGGAGGAAGGTGAAACAAAAGAAAGAAGAAGGAAGAAAATGATGGGAAAAGAAGAAAGAAAGAGGGAGTAGGAAAAAGGAAAAAGAAGATTAAGAAGAAGAGAAAAAAGAAGATTGAAGGAAAAGGAGGAAGAATAAAAAAAACAGAAGATAAAAGAGGAAGAGATAAAAAAAAAGAAGAAAAAGGAGGCAGAAGGCAAATGAAAGAAGAAGGGGGAAGCAGCAGGAAAAAGAATAAAGAAGAAGGAGGAGGAAGAAGGAAAAAGAAGAAGATGGCAGAAAAGGAAAAATTTCAATGGAAAAAGGAAGGAAGAAGGTAACAACAGAAAGAGGAAGGAGACGACAGTGAGGAAAAGAAGAAAGAAGAAAAAAACAAGGAAGCAAAGTAAAAGTATAAATGGACGGAGAAGGAAAAAGAAAGAAAAAGAAGAAAGAAGATGAATGAAGAAAGAGGAAAAATAAAGTGGGAGAAGGAGTAAGAAGGAAAAAACAGGAGGAAGGAAAAAGAAGAAAGAAGGAGGAGTGAAGAATAAGAAGAAAGAAGAAGGTGGAATGATGAAAAAAAAAAGAAAGAAGAACGAAAAGGAAGGATTATGATAAGGAAGGAAGAAGGAGAAGAAAGAAGAAAATGTCAAAGAAAATAAACTAAAATAAAATAAATCTTGCCAGTTCGACGGTAACCCAACACTTAACAACAACATTGATTCTGTTTTTGTATTTCCTTCCAGGTTATAAATTAACCCGCGACTAAAGATTAACCCATATCTATTTTTTAAAGTCCATTCTTCATTGTCTATACAGTGAAAGAAAAGATATATACGTTTAATTTGTTCAGTACGTATTGCAAATACATTGGTCGAGCTTCCACACAACAAACACGATCCGAAAAAAAGAAACTAATGAAGGAAATAAACTGATGGAAGCTATGGAAAAAATTAATGATTTTTTGGGTTCAAAAAATGTTTTTTTTTTCACAGCTGTTATGTTAAACTTAAAAAAACTGCATTTTAGTTCTAGTAAGATGTAAGCTAAGAAGAGTAATGAAGATGTTTTGAGAGAGGTCAAAGCAAAAAGAGAGCTAATTTCCAATATTAGGAAGAAACTATCATCATCTTTCGGCCATGTAATGAGAAGAGAACAATTGGAATATATTGTAACAACTGGGAAAATTGAGAGACGAAGAGATAGAGGGAGAGAAAAAATACAGACAGCTTAAGAGAATGGCTTGACAGAAGGTCAACAACAGAAATGATAAATAGCTACCGAGATCGAAAGTTGTGGAGAGACATGATCATCTACGCCAGTAGGCCCGGTACTTGATGATGATGATGATGATGATGATGATGATGAAGATGTAAGTCTTGAGTTCTCCCAATAACGGTCTTAAGAAGGGTGGGAAAATAAACGGGGAGAAGGGAGGGGAGAAGGAGAGAAGGAAAAAGGGAGAGGCCTTGAGATAAATGTTGTAGTTATAGTTAGTCGAAGGCCCGGTATCACTGCAAACAAAGTAAAATCCATACTTGCTCAACCGCCCTTGCCAGTGGAATCATCGGAATTAAAACTCATCTCAATGAAGGATCAAATCCAAGAGAGGTAGGTGCAATCCCCATCACATCATCCACAGCACACGCCAAATGATATAAGGCATAGCCGCACCGAAAGTGAACGCAAATATCTGTCCTTCCGCATACGATA
Source organism: Megaustenia siamemsis (assembly GCA_032433765.1). Taxonomy (NCBI): domain Eukaryota; kingdom Metazoa; phylum Mollusca; class Gastropoda; order Stylommatophora; family Ariophantidae; genus Megaustenia; species Megaustenia siamemsis. The sequence continues at coordinate 19,780,113 of JAVIAB010000104.1, forward strand.
TCATCATTCATCGTAAGCAGTCGGAATGTCGAAACACGATCCGGATTAAAAACACAGCTGACGGTGTGAACAGAGCACTAAACTCAGTAGCTCTGACAGCAAGCCGGACTTCGAATAAGAAGAAACTTCAACAAAGATCACTTTTCAGAATAAGCCTCAATAGTTCCTGCCGCCTATCCACCATATTGAACGGAAGTCTTTTGTGGTTGAAGATTAAATATAGTACACACCAGAACTCCTGAGACTGTCCATTTCTGTGATCCGCCTTGTTATGAGCATGAACTGCTGAAATATCATTCATACATGGATATTTAACTAACAACTTTACATTTTGTGTCTCTTCATTTTTCTTCTGCTTATTTTCTTTTCTTTCTTCTTTTTTTTTTCTTCTTCTTCTTCTTTCCTTCGTCATTTGCCTTTCAGCGTCGAGGGGAGATATATTTTGCGGTCTTTTGCTCTTTTGTTGGCCTCTGCTGCTGCTTATGTTCCCTGGTGTTTCTAATATTCCATCAATCCACCTTTTGCTCATCTGTTGGCCTCTGCTGCTGCTAATGTTTCCTAGTGTTTCTAATATTCCATCAATCCACCTTTTGCTCATCTGTTGGCCTCTGCTGCTGCTAATGTTTCCTAGTGTTTCTAATATTCCATCAATCCACCTTTTGCTCATCTGTTGGCCTCTGCTGCTGCTAATGTTTCCTAGTGTTTCTAATATTCCATCAATCCACCTTTTGCTCATCTGTTGGCCTCTGCTGCTGCTAATGTTTCCTAGTGTTTCTAATATTCCATCAATCCACCTTTTGCTCATCTGTTGGCCTCTGCTGCTGCTAATGTTTCCTTGTGTTTCTAATATTCCATCAATCCACCTTTTGCTCATCTGTTGGCCTATGCTGCTGCTAATGTTTCCTAGTGTTTCTAATATTCCATCAATCCACCTTTTGCTCATCTGTTGGCCTCTGCTGCTGCTAATGTTTCCTAGTGTTTCTAATATTCCATCAATCCACCTTTTGCTCATCTGTTGGCCTCTGCTGCTGCTAATGTTTCCTTGTGTTTCTAATATTCCATCAATCCACCTTTTGCTCATCTGTTGGCCTATGCTGCTGCTAATGTTTCCTTGTGTTTCTAATATTCCATCAATCCACCTTTTGCTCATCTGTTGGCCTCTGCTGCTGCTAATGTTTCCTTGTGTTTCTAATATTCCAACAATTCATCTTTTTCGTGGTCGGCCCTCGAGACACTTTTCAGGCAGAGCCTGAACGGGTTCCTGCCGCCTGTCCGCCATTTTGACCGGAAGTCACTTCGTGTGCTCTGCTGGATATGTTTGATTATATCGATCCCAGAGTTGCTGCAGGGCAATAGTAAGCTACGCTGAACAATTAATAGTCAAGTTTCAACCATGGGGCTAAGAAACAAGCAAGAACTACAAGAACTACAAGAACTACAAGAACTACAAGAACTACAAGAACTACAAGAACTACAAGAACTACAAGAACTACAAGAACTACAAGAACTACAAGAACTACAAGAACTACAAGAACTACAAGAACTACAAGAACTACAAGAAATACAAGAACTACAAGAACTACAAGAACTACAAGAACTACAAGAACTACAAGAACTACAAGAACTACAAGAACTACAAGAACTACAAGAACTACAAGAAATACAAGAACTACAAGAACTACAAGAAATACAAGAACTACAAGAACTACAAGAACTACAAGAAATACAAGAACTACAAGAACTACAAGAAATACAAGAAATACAAGAAATACAAGAACTACAAGAACTACAAGAACTACAAGAACTACAAGAAATACAAGAACTACAAGAACTACAAGAACTACAAGAACTACAAGAACTACAAGAACTAGCAGCAAATAGTCAATCTTGGAGAACTATGACTTCGGCTCGATGTGTCATCTTCGGCCCCAGAGAAAAATGATGAGTAACAGTCACGAACATTGTGTAGGCACCCTCAATCAAATAACAAAGATCAGAAGAGGTCAGGCTGGATGCGTCACTCAGTGTCATCATCATCGTGTGCCATACCGGTTGGCTTAGGCGATCATGTCCCTCCACAATCTTCTATCTACAGTGCATCGTATCAGTTCTGTTGTTGACTGTTGGCCGTGCCATGATACCAAGCTATCCAGTATTTTCTCTCTTTGTCACCCGCGATCTCTCTTCCCTTGTATTCTGCCACTTGTAACCAAGTATTCCAACTTTTCTCTTCTCATGATGCTCCAGAAAAATGTTGATTGTTTCTTTCTGATGTTTTTAGATGCTCGCTTTTAGTGTTGGCCTCTTTGAGAATTTCAGCATTCTTTTGAGAAATCCCATCTCTGTGGCCTCTAATCATCTTTTAAATTGTTTGTCTACTGTTCATTGTTCGCTTCCATTGGTCAGAATTAGCTCTATTTAGCACCGATCAACTCTCTTTCCCACTTCTTTTAACATAGATTTGTTGCATAAGATATTTTTCATTTTCTGAAATGCTTGTTCAATCTGTACACTGTGCAAATCTTTAAAAACATCTCAGAGATGCCAGGCCTAAACATTGATGGAAAGATAATCAATAACCTAAGATATGCTGATGATACTGTTCTACTAGCAGAAAATCCTAAAGATCTACAACAATTGCTTAATGTAATAAACATAACAAGCAAAAAAAATATGGACTAGATATGAATATCAAAAAGACTAAAACTATGATCATAAACAAAGCAAATTCTCAAGACCTACAAGTAAATATCACAGTTGAAGGAATATATCTGGAGACAGTTCAGAACTACAACTACCTTGGACATACTATAACCAATGATGGAAAATGTAAAATTGAAATAAACAAAAGAATAGGTATTTTTCAGAAGAATAGGTAGAACTGGATGGAAAGAAAAGAAAACAAACGATCGATGAAGTTTTAAAAACACTAAAAAAAAAAGAGAACTACTAAATACAATTAAGTCAAGACAAATGAAATTTTTGGTGCATGTTAAAAGACGCAACAGCTTACTAAAAGTAATATTGGAAGGAAAAATACATGGTAAAAGAGGCAGAGGCAGACCAAGACTAACATGGACGAGTAACATCAAAAGATGGACAAGTCAATCTATGACAACCTGCACCATCAAAGCAAGAAACAGAGTGGAATGGCGATCCATGGTAGCCAACCTTCGTTGCGGAGACGGCACTCGATGATGATGATGATGATGATGAAATGATATTTTGGCCTGAGCTATTCTGCTTTTTTATTTATGTGGTGCATCTTTCATCTGTTGTTATTATTGTGCCCATTTATTTGAAACGTTGCACTTGTTTTAGATTTGTCCTGTTTATTTGTATGTTGCATGATGGTGATGATTGTTTCTTTGATATGACCATCACTCAGTGTAGCAGCAATTAAACGCCACACGCACAAGCACGCACACGCACACAAATAACATATTCCAGTTCATATTTCGTTGCAACACCTTCACTGGTGTTCGAACCTGCAAGTAAACCCCCGAGTTCTGTAGCTAGTTAGACACCCTCGTACACCGATGACGACCTTACATGCAAGAACAAAACAGAATGATCCAGTTATTGCTCTGTCCAATTATTTCATCTCAGAAGTTGTTCATTTCCGAATAAATAGAAAGGACGAGAGATTGAGAAACAAAGTTCGAAGTGGAGAAATCAAGACAAAGTTATAGCTGATCTCCAGAGAAGTTTTTGAGTAATATAGCTATTTGCGGGTCCACATCATTGCACTCCGAACATGCCCATAGGTGCTCAGATCCCATTCTTAGCAAGTCCGCAGTGTCCAGCGACTGACGAGTTCAGTTCTGGTTGATAAGTCTTCTTTACACGCCCACTAAGTTTCTCATTTCTGGTTGTGCCCATCTTAACTCCCATCTCTTGCATCCGATGTATTAACGTGGACTCGTGATTGTCGGAGTCCTGTGCCCTTCCCACATCTCGGAGGGCATTGATGATGTTCGCCACATTCATTAGTTGACGGTCTTCAGCGACAGCCCAGCTAGCCAACCTATCCGCTCCTTCATTTCCCCGAACTCCTGAGAAGACACAGAGACCCATGTATCCCCGTAGTAGACAAGAAACAAAATGACTGAGAACACGTAGATTATGTAAATATAGGGGATGGTTGGTCACGAGGTAAGACGCCGGCCTCGAGACAGAGAGGTTGTGGGTTCAAATCCCAGCTTCACCAGTTAAGATTTTTAATTATGACTATTCTCTGCGGCAACCACCCCTGGTCTCAGCAGCGAGGCCCGGCTTGAAACGTCAATTACCCATCGACGGAAAAATATGAGTACCTCCGAAGTCGGAGTTATCTGCCTGTGCGGCGAGGGACCCCTGTGCACACGGCTGCCAGGGATAAACGGATTAACACGCAAAATTCAGTTCCTAGTCTCTAGGGACTTCACCAGAGGTGAAAGCTGGCTAACGAAAAAAAAATAGAAAGAAAAAACGAAAGAAAAGATAAAAGAAAAAAGAAAAAAAGGAGAAAAATGTAAATATTATGAAAAATAGAATATGTTAAATGTTACAAACGTAGAATATGTTAAATATTACAAACGTAGAATATGTTAAATATTACAAACGTAGCATATGTTAAATATTACAAACGTAGAATATGTTAAATATTACAAACGTAGGATATGTTAAATATTACAAACGTAGAATATGTTAAATATTACAAACGTAGAATATGTTAAATATTACAAACGTAGAATATGTTAAATATTACAAACGTAGACTGTGTTAAATATTACAAACGTAGAATATGTTAAATATTACAAACGTAGAATATGTTAAATATTACAAACGTAGACTGTGTTAAATATTACAAACGTAGAATGTGTTAAATATTACTAAAGAAATTTCCGAAGCGAGATACAAACAAACAAACAAACATATAAGTGAACAAGCTGTCCATGTTTATAACGCTGGTAAAAAATCCTCGAAGGGCAAAACACACAGAGAACAATGTACATTCCTAACTAGGATCAAATCCGTACTCCTCGAATTGTTGCGAGAGACCTGCATTACAGCACATTGTCAGCTAAGCAACCTTTAAATTCAATGGTATGTCACGTGATAAGACAAATGGCTAAATACAATTCACAAAGCGATCAATCAAGAAACGTCATGAAAAAAGCGTCTCCTTAGCCAGGACCGGTTTGTGGGATTGAATGCCATGCACTGCTAGTTAACTGCACCTACGATATTTTCTTATTTTGGCCCGGCACATCCCACTTGGCTGTGTGTGGATTTTTAACTTAACAATGTTTATCTATTCGAATTTAAATGCCGATGGTTTTTTTTTTTTTGCGTGCGCATCTTGCATACGGGACATCCTGTTTTTCGCAGTTATCCAATAGGGCTAGAAGTGGGATCTCACTACCCAGAGATCAAGGGAGGTAAAAAGCCGCGAAGTAGCCAAAGATCTGACGGGAAATATTGTCCACCGCTAACAGCGGGATTCCAAAGGAATATTTTGCACAGAGGCTGATGCAAAAATCCTTAGCATTCCCTCGTCAACAACATTCTGAGAGAGATTCCTGAAAGAGATGAATTGTCGGAGGACAAGAAACACTCACACGTGTGGTATCACTATGTGCCAATTAAAGTTAAAGAAACGGTCAATATGGCGGATATGCGGCAAGAACCATTGAGGCTTGGTCTGAAAAGTGTTACTTTTGTTGCAGTTTCCTTATATTCCAAGTCCGGCTTGCTTCCGGAGCTAATGAGTTTAGTGCTCTGTGCACACCATGAGCTGTGTTTTTCATCCGGATCGTGTTTCGATATTCCGATTGCTTACGATGAATGATGATAACGTATGATGAAGGAGAGTTTAGCTGCGTTCATTTTCGGTGCCGTTTGACCTTATGTCTTGTAGAGTGTGCTGTAGCTGCTATGATGGGGACTGCGGCTGCCTTTCTTTATTTGGATCCTTCAATGAAATGAGATGTAATTCGGATGATTCCGCTGGCACACGCGGTTGAACAATTAAGGATTTTAAATTGTTTGCAGTGATACCATGGTCTTCAACTAACCATAACCCTACCCTAACGACAACCCTAAACCTAACCTAACCCTAATCCTAACCGTAACCCTAAACCTAACCATAACCTTTACCCTAAACATAACCTAAACCCTAAACCTAACCTTCAACCGAACCCTAACCGGAACCCTAACCATAAACTTAACCGTAACCATAACCATAACCTTAACCCTAACCTTAACCAAAACCCTAACCCTAACAATTACCTTAACCCGAACCCTAACCCTAACCTTAACCATTACACTATTCTTGACCCTGAGCCTAACCCTAACCCTGCCCTGACAGTGACCCTAACCTTAACCCTAACCCTAACCCGAACATTAATCCTAAACCTAACCCTAACCCTAACCCTAAACCTAACCCTAACTCTAAAGCTAACCAGATCCTAACCCTAACCCTTAAGCTAAACCTAACCCTAACCAAAAGCTAACCCTAACACTAAAGCTAACCCTAACCCTTACCCTAAAGCTAACCAAACCCTAACCCTAAAGCTAACACTAACACTAAACCTAACCCTAAAGTTAACCCTAACCCTAACCCCAAAGCTAACCTAACCCTAACGCTTAACCTAACCCTAACCGTAATGCTAACCCTAACCCTAACTCTAAAGCTAACCATAGCAATAACCGTAACCCTAAAGCTAACCCTAACCCCAACCTTAATCCTAAAACTAACTCTAACCCTAACCCTAACCCTAACCCTAAACCTAACCCTAAAGCTAACGCTAACCTTAACCCTAAAGCTAACCCTAACCCTAATCCTAAACGCCAAACTTAACCCTAACCCTAAAGCTAACCCCAAAGCTGACCCTAACCTTAAACCTAACCTAACCCTAACCCTAAACCTTAACCTAACCCTAAAGCTAACCCTAACCCGAACCCTAAAGCTAACCCTAACCCTAATCCTAACCCTAACCATTAAGCTAAACCTAACCCTAAAATACCCTAAAGCTAACCCTAACCCTAACCCTAAAGAAGCTAATCCTAACCCTAACCCTAAACTAACCCTAACCCTAACCCTAAAGCTAAACATAATCCTAATCCTAACCCTAACCCGAACCCTAAAGCTAACCGTAACCTAACTCAAAAGCTAACAGTAACCCTAAAGATAACCCTAACCCTAAAGCTAACCCTAACCCTAACACTAAAGCTAACACTAACCCTAACCTAACCCTAACGCTAACCCTAATGCTAACCCTAAACCTAACTCTAAAGCTAACCCTAACAATAACCCTAACCCTAAAGCTAACTCTAACCCTAACACTAAATCTAACCCTAACCCTAAACCTAACCCTAAAGCTAACCCTATCCCTAACCCTAACCCTAAAGCTAACCATAACCCTAACCCTAATCCTAACGCTAAACCCAAACCCTAACCCTAAAGCTAACAGTAACCCTAACCCTAAAGCTAACCCTAACCCTAAACCAAAAGCTAAACCTAATCCTAAAGCTAACCCTAACCCTAAAGCTAAACCAAACCTAACCCAAAAGCTAACTATAACCCTAAAGCTAATACTAACCCTAACACTAACCCTAAAGCTAACCCTAATCCTAACGCTAAACCTAACCCTAATGCTAACCCTAACCCTAAACTAACAATAACAATAACCCTAACCCTAACCCTAAAGCTAACCCAACCCCAACCCTAACCTTAAACCTAAACCCTAACCCTAACCCTAAACCTAACCCTAAAGCTAACGCTAACCATAACCCTAAAGCTAACCCTAATCCTAAACGCCAAACCTAACCATAACCTAAAGCTAACCTAAAGCTGACCCTAACCCTAAACCTAACCCTGACCCTAAACCTTAACTTAACCCTAAAGCTAACCCTAACCCTAAACCTAAAGCTAACCCTAACCCTAATTCTAACCCTAACCCTAACCATTAAGCTAAACTTAACCCTAACCTAAAGCTAACCCTAACATTAACCCTAAAGCTAATCCTAACCCTAACCCTAAAGCAACCCTAACCCTAACACTAAAGCTAACCCTAACGATAACGCTAAAGCTAACCGTAACCCAACCCAAAAGCTAACAGTAACCCTAAAGATAACCCTAACCCTAACCCTAACGCTAACACTAAACCTAACCCTAAAGCTAAACTAACCCTAACCCTAACCCTAACGCTAACCCTAATGCTAACCCTAAAACTAACCCAAAGGCTAACCCTAACAATAAACCTAACCTTAACCCTAAAGCTAACCCTAACCCTAAACCTAACCCTAAACTAAACCTGAAACTAAAGCTAACACTATCCCTAACCCTAACCCTAAAGCTAACCCTAACCCTAATCCTAACGCTAACCCTAAAGCTAACAGTAACCCTAACCCTAAAGCTAACCCTAACCATAACCAAAAGCTAACCCTAATCCTAAAGCTAACCCTAACCCTAAAGCTAACCCTGACCCTAAAGCTAACACTAACCCTAACCTAAAGTTAACCCTTACCCTAACCCTAAAGCTAACCCTACCCTAACCCTAACGCTAACCCTAACCCTAACACAAAACCTAAAGCTAACCTCAACCCTGACCCTAAAGTACCCTAACACTAACCCTAACCCTAAAGCTAACCCTAACCTTAAACCTCACCCTAAATATAATCCTATAGCTAACACTAAAACCTAACCCTAATTCTAACCCTAACCCTAACACAAACCTAAAGCTAACCCAACCTAACCCTACCGCTAACCATAACGATAACCCTAACCCTAAAGCTAACCCTAACACTAACCCTAAAGCTAACCCTAACCATAACCCTCACCCGAAAGCAAACCTAACACTAACCCTAACCCTAAAGCTAACCCTACTTTAAAGCTTAACCTAATCCTAACACTAAACCTAACCCTAACCCTAACCCAAAACCTAACCCTAAACTAACCCTAACCCTAACCCAAACCCTAAAGCCAACCATAACCCTAAACCTAACCCTAAACCCCAACCTAAAGTGAACGCTACCCCTAAACCTAACCCTAACCCTACCCTATCCCTAAAGCTAAACCCTACCCTTACCTAAAGCTAACCCTAAAACCCGAAAGCTAACACTAACCCTAACCCTAACGCTAACCCTAGCGCTAACCCTTACCCTAATGCTAACCCTAACCCTAAAGCTAACCCTAACAATAACCCTAACCCTAACCCTAACACTAAAGCTAACCATAAACCTAACCCTAATCCTAACCTAACCCTAAACCTAACGCTAAAGCTATCCCATCCCTAACCCTAAAGCTAACCATAACCCAACCCTAATCCTAACGCTAACCCTAACCCTAAATCTAACCCAAAACTAACCCTAAAGCTAAACCTAACCCTAACCCAACCCAAAAGCTAACCCTAATCCTAACCTAAACCCTAACCCTAAACCCTAAACCTAACCCTAAAGCTAACACTATCCCTAACACTAACCCTAAAGCTAACCCTAACCATAACCCTAACCCTAAAGCTAACCCTAACACTAACCGTAACCCTAAACTTAAAGCTAACCCTAACCCTAACCCTAAACCTAACCTAGCCCTAACCCTAACCCTAAACCTAACCTAAAGCTAACACTAATCATAAGCCTAATTCTACCCTACCCAAACCCTAAAGCTAACCATAACCCTAACCCTAAAGCTAACAGTAACCCTAACCAAAGCTAACCTAACCCTAAAACCCAAAAGCTACCCTAATCCTAAAGCTAAAACTAACCCTAAAGATAAACTAACCCTAACCCAAAAGCTAATCCTAACCCAAAGCTAACCATAAACCCTTACCTAAATCTAACCCTAACCCTAAAGCTAACACTAACCCTAACCCTAAGCTAACCCTAACCCTAAAGCTAACCCTAACCCTAACCCTAACGCTAAACCTAACCCTAAGCCTAATTCTAAACCCTAACCCTAACTCTAAAGCTAACCATAACAATAACCCTAACCCTAACCCTAAAGCTAACCTAACCCCAATCCTAACCCTAACCCTAACCCTAAACCTAACCCTAAAGCTAACACTAACCTAACCCTAAAGCTAACCCTAACACTAACCCTAACCCTAAAAGCTAACCCTAACCCTAAACCCACCCTAACCCTAAATATAACCTACAGCTAACACTAAACCTAACCCTAATTCTAACCTAACCTAAAGCTAACACTAAACCTAACCCTAAAGCTAACACTAACCTAACCCTAACCCTAACGCTAACCCTAAACCTAACCCAAAAGCTAACCCTAACAATAAACCTAACCCTAACCTAAAGCTAACCCTAACCCTAAACCTAACCCTAAACCTAAACCTAACACTAAAGCTAACACTATCCCTAACCCTAACCCTAAAGCTAACCCTAACCCTAACCCTAATCCTAACGCTAACCCTAAAGCTAACAGTAAACCCTAACCCTAAAGCTAACCCTAAAACCCTAACCAAAAAGCTAACCCTAATCCTAAAGCTAACCCTAACCCTAAAGCTAACCCTAACCCTAACCCTAAAGCTAACACTAACCCTAACCCTAAAGTTAACCCTTACATAACCCTAAGCTAACCCTACCCTAACCCTAACGCTAACCCTAACCCTAAAACAAACCCTAAAGCTAACCCTAACACTGACCCTAAAGCTAACCTAACACTAACCTAACCCTAAAGCTAACCCTAACCCTAAACCTCACTCTAACCCTAAATATAGCCCTATAGCTAACACTAAACCTAACCCTAATTCTAACCCTAACCCTAAACAAACCCTAAAGCTAACCCTAACCCTAACCCTAAAGCTAACAGTAACCCTAACCCTAAAGCTAACCTAACCCTAACCATAACCCAAAAGCTACCCTAATCCTAAAGCTAAAACTAACCTAAAGATAAACGTAACCCTAACCAAAAGCTAATCCTAACCCAAAAGCTAACCATAACCCTTACCCTAAGCTAACCCTAACCCTAAAGCTAACACTAACCCTAACCCTAACCCTAAAGCTAACCCTAACCTAAAGCTAACCCTAAACCCTAACGCTAAACCTAACCCTAAGCCTAATTCTAACCCTAACCCTAACTCTAATGCTAACCA
>JAVIAB010000104.1:19791302-19821302 GCA_032433765.1 Megaustenia siamemsis
AAGACACAGTTCTCTGGCTCCTGATTCAGAAGAAAGACACAGTTTTCTGACTCCTGATTCAGAAGAAAGACACAGTTCTCTGGCTCCTGATTCAGAAGAAAGACACAGTTTCTGGCTCCAGATTCAGAAGAAAGACACAGTTCTCTGACTCCTGATTCAGAAGAAAGACACAGTTCTCTGACTCCTGATTCAGAAGAAAGACACAGTTCTCTGGCTCCTGATTCAGAAGAAAGACACAGTTCTCTGGCTCCTGATTCAGACGAAAGACACAGTTCTCTGGCTCATGATTCAGACGAAAGACACAGTTCTCTGGCTCCTGATTCAGAAGAAAGACACAGTTCTATGGCTCCTGATTCAGACGAAAGACACAGTACTCTGGCTCCTGATTCAGAAGAAAGACACATTTCTCTGGCTCCTGATTCAGACGAAAGACACAGTTCTCTGGCTCCTGATTCAGAAGAAAGACACAGTTCTCTGGCTCCTAATTCAGAAGAAAGACACGTTCTCTGGCTCCTAATTCAGAAGAAAGACACAGTTCTGTGGCTCCTAATTCAGAAGAAAGACACAGTTCTCTGGCTCCTGATTCAGAAGAAAGACACAGTTCTCTGGCTCCTGATTCAGAAGAAAGACACAGTTCTCTGGCTCCTGATTCAGAAGAAAGACACAGTTCTCTGGCTCCTCATTCAGAAGAAAGACACAGTTCTCTGGCTCCTGATTCAGAAGAAAGACACAGTTCTCTTACTCCTGATTCAGAAAAAAGACACAGTTCTCTGACTCCTGATTCAGAAGAAAGACACAGTTCTCTGGCTCCTGATTCAGAAGAAAGACACAGTTCTCTGGCTCCTGATTCAGAAGAAAGACACAGTTCTCTGGCTCCTGATTCAGAAGAAAGACACAGTTCTCTGGCTCCTGATTCAGAAGAAAGACACAGTTCTCTGGCTCCTGATTCAGAAGAAAGACACAGTTCTCTGGCTCCTGATTCAGAAGAAAGACACAGTTCTCTGGCTCCTGATTCAGAACAAAGACACAGTTCTCTGGCTCTGACGGCTTTGACGCGACTGATGCGCACATAACGTTTTTAATATATACACACACACATACATACATACATACATACATACATACATACATACATACACACATACATACCATACATACATGCACACGCTCAAACACGCAGACTTACACATACTCATACATATACACACACCCATACATACATACATACATGCATACATACATACATACATGCACACATACATACATACATACATACATACATACATACATACACGCACGCTCATACATAAATAAATACATGCATACATACACACACTCATACATATACACACACTCATACATACATACATACATACATACATACATACACACACATATACACATATACATACTTACATACATACACGCACACACATACATACACACACATATACACATATACATACTTACATACATACACGCACACACACACACATACATACACACACACATATATACACATATACATACTTACATACATACTCGCACACACATACACACATACATACACACACACACATATACATATATACATGTGCCACGCTTATCATGATAGGCGACTTATAAATGTTGAGCGTTAGACTAACAAACTTGAATGTTTTTGTTGGCAACCTGCAGAATAATTTTTACTAGCGTTGGGATGTCATCATTGGACGGATGAGGGGTGCTTGTCAATCCTGGTATTGTCTAGCTGTGTCAGCGTTGGGATGTCATCATTGGACGGATGAGGGGTGCTTGTCAATCCTGGTATTGTCTAGCTGTGTCAGCGTTGGGATGTCATCATTGGACGGATGAGGGGTGCTTGTCGATCCTGGTATTGTCTAGTAGTGTCAGCGTTGGGATGTCATCATTGGACGGATGAGGGGTGCTTGTCGATCCTGGTATTGTCTAGTAGTGTCAACGTTGGGATGTCATCATTGGACGGATGAGGGGTGCTTGTCAATCCTGGTATTGTCTAGTAGTGTCAGCGTTGGGATGTCATCATTGGACGGATGAGGGGTGCTTGTTGATCCTGGTATTGTCTAGTAGTGTCAGCGTTGGGATATCATCATTAGACGGATGAGGGGTGCTTGTCGATCCTGGTATTGTCTAGCTGTGTCAGCGTTGGGATGTCATCATTGGACGGATGAGGGGTGCTTGTCGATCCTGGTATTGTCTAGTAGTGTCAGCGTTGGGATGTCATCATTGGACGGATGAGGGGTGCTTGTCGATCCTGGTATTGTCTAGTAGTGTCAGCGTTGGGATGTCATCATTGGACGGATGAGGGGTGCTTGTCAATCCTGGTATTGTCTAGTAGTGTCAGCGCTGGGATGTCAACATTGGACGGATGAGGGGTGCTTGTCGATTCTGGTATTGTCTAGTAGTGTCAGCGTTGCTATTATCTAGCTGTGTGTAACACTATTGTCTAACAGTGTGTAACACTATTATCTAGTAGTGTGTAACACTATTGTCTAGCAGTGTGTAACACTATTGTCTAGTAGTGTGTAACACTATTGTCTAGTAGTGTGTAACACTATTGTCTAGTAGTGTGTAACACTATTGTCTAGTAGTGTGTAACACTATTTTCTAGCAGTGTGTAACACTATTGTCTAGCTATGTGTAACACTATTGTCTAGCAGTGTGTAACACTATTATTCGCAGTGTGTAACACTTTTGTCTAGTAGTGTGTAACACTATTTCTAGCTGTGTGTAACACTATTGTCTAGCAGCGTTTAACACTATTGTCTAGCTGTGTGTAACACTATTGTCTAGCAGTGTGTAACACTATTGTCTAGCAGTGTGTAACACTATGTCTAGTAGTGTGTAACACTATTGTCTAACAGTGTGTAACACTATTGTCTAGTAGTGTGTAACACTATTGTCTAGCAGTGTGTAACACTATTGTCTAGCAGTATGTAACACTATTGTGTATCAGTATGTAACACTATTGTCTAGCAGTGTGTAACACTATTGTCTAGCAGTGTGTAACACTATTGTGTATCAGTATGTAACACTATTGTCTCGCAGTGTGTAACACTATTGTCTAGCAGTGTGTAACACTATTGTCTAGCAGTGTGTAACACTATTGTCTAGCAGCGTTTAACACTATTATCTAGCAGTGTGTAACACTATTGTCTAGCAGTGTGTAACACTATTGTCTAGCTGTGTTCATCAAATACACTATTTAAGGTAATTAACATCGCTATACAACACTCAAGTTACCGTAATTTATATTAGAGTATCAACATTATACGATCATATCTATAGTAGCTTCCGTCAGTCATAGTTGACTGGATTTTTCATAGCACCCTACAAATGTTTTTTTTCTTTTTTTGCCTTTCGCCTTGTATTCTCTTTTTTTTTATGAAGCTGCCTGCTTCTTGTTATATATATATATATACATATATATACTTTACTGTTGACGATGAAATGTTTGTTCTAAAGTGTGGCGAGTAATTTTATGCACACCATTTCCAGTTGTGGGCGGGCCATATTATTAACTCAAGCGGAAAAAACCCACAACTATAAGTAATTTCAAATCTGGCGGGAGACAGATCCCGTGCTAGCTTATCATATAACATTACTCATGTGCCCATTCTCTATATTTACACAACACCACCCAGAAGACTCACCCAAGCTAACATTTTTTAATAATAAAATAAATTCATTATTCTACCCCTTGATGATGTTAGGACACCGTTTTTGACTCCAATTCCGAACATATAAAACACAGTCGTCGGATTATGCCCGTCGCACATCAAACAACAGACCGCAAGATTAGCGTATGGCCGGTCTAGGGATATACGATGAGCCATTATGATGACGTAGCACACACAACAATGGCTACGCCCATATATTCCTGATTACTCTAGCGAATGCAGCTTACAACTAACAAAAGACGGTGCAAATTCCCTAAAGAGATCAAATTTAGGCTGACTTGGCGGAGAATCCACTTTAATGAGTTGTAACGTGTAAATGACTTGCGTCAAAAAATTCCAACAATTTTCCCTGTGTTGTCTCACTTATCATCCATGACTCACTTCCAAATAGTAGAACAGGTTCAATGAAGAGCTTTAAGAGACGTTTATCTAACATTAGTTGACAATGATTTGTTACATAGGATATTTGTCATTGGATGGAGTTCTGTCCTTCCTTATCTTATTCTACTTCTAATGTCTGCAGTGCTTCTGTCATCTGATTTTATTCTTCTTCTTCTTCTTCTTTCCTTCCTCATCTGCCTTTCAGCGTCGAGGGTAGATATAATTTGCGGTCTTTCGCTATTCTATTTGCCACTGCTGCTGTTATGTTTCTAGTGCTTCTAATATTCCATCGATCCATCTTTTTCGTGGTCGACCCTTGGGTCTGGTGTTCACACAACGTCTGTTGAAGGCTCGTTGTGTAGTGTTTTGATCTTTCTGCCTTGTCACGTGACCAAACCATTTTATCTGTTGTTTCTTTATATATTCTATGGCGGGGGCTATTTCTAACTTTTTCCTCAGTTCTTCATTCTGATCTTATCTCTCAGACTGGTTCCTGTCATTCGTCTAACACACTTAATCTCAGGTTATTTTTCTTATTGTTCTTGCATCTAGTGTCCAGGAATGGCATTGGTAGCACAACGTTGGGATGAATATTGTATTGTAGAGTGCTCGTTTTGCCTCCAGAGTTATTTCCTTGTTGGACAATGGGATTTTATTCTCAATCCCAGGTATTTGAATCCACTCACTTGTTTCAGGATTTTTCATTTAGTTTTACTCTACATTCTTGTGTTTGTTTTCTTTGATATTATCATAGCTTCTGTCTTTTTTATTTTGAGAGTCAGGCCTTTGTGTTCACTGTCTGTCACAAGTTTATCTAATAGGCTGTGTAGATCTTGTTGGTTTATGGCTATGATAATATGTCATCTGCCTACCTGGAGTTGTTTATGTTGCTTTCCCTACTTTAATGCCAGGTTTTGGGCCAATTGTTGTTAACATATGTTGGCTGTACAAAGAAAACAGATCTGGTGGCAATACAAATCCTTGTTGCATTGTAAATGAATTTTGCTCTAACATAACAAAACTAAATGAATTTTTGCTCTAACATAACAAAACTAAATGAATTTTGCTCTAACATAACAAAACTAAATGAATTTTGCTCTAACATAACAAAACTAAATGAATTTTGCTCTAACATAACAAAACTAAATGAATTTTGCTCTAACATAACAAAAATAAATGAATTTTGCTCTAACATAACAAAACTAAATGAATTTTGCTCTAACATAACAAAACTAAATTAACTTTGCTCTAACATAACAACACTAAATGAATTTTGCTCTAAACATAACAAAACTAAATGAATGTTGCTCTAACATAACAAAACTAAGTTAACTTTGCTCTAACATAACAAAACTAAGTTAACTTTGCTCTAACATAACAAAACTAAATTAACTTTGCTCTAACATAACAAAACTATATGAATTTTGCTCTAACATAGCAAAACTAAATGAATTTTGCTCTAACATAACAAACCTAAATTAATTTTGCTCTAACATAACAAAACTAAATTAACTTTGCTCTAACGTGACAAAACTAAATGAATTTTGCTCTAACATAACAAAACTATAGCTCGCTTCAATTCACGTGCCCAACTTCAAAACGCTATTGCTCAGTAATCGTTTGTTAAAAACTGTTGAAATTTTCCAAATGTTATTAGAATGCAAAAGACCCTTTAAATGTATATTAAACAAATATCTTGCAGCTGCAGTTTCTTAAAGCGGCGAATTTCTTTGATGTTTGTCAAAATTGTAAATTGTGAACCCTAAATAATAGAAATTACCGTAGTTGCTGGTCTATGATTAATTTTCACTAGGTAAAGGCGTGGCCGTAATTGGGAAATAACTAAATAAGACAAAATACCAGGTGAATTATTGTCTTCTCAGTTCGAGGACGGACGATAATATCAAGGAATACCTGTATGTCCAATTTTCATAGTTATGTGGTCCTGAAAAGGACCGTTTGTTGAACTAATTTAAGGTAATATAGGGGCCAACATTGTGGGGGCTATATACTTTCATTCTGAATCAGACGAGTCTAAAAGATTAATAACTGTTTGGGGTTGAACATTCCACAAACCATCATTTTTCCAATATTCCTCTTCCTGTTTTAAGACGTGGTCTTCACATTTAGCCCAATAATCTTTGTCTATATTTAATAAAGCGAGATTAGCAAGAGTCTTTACATCGCATATTTTGAATGTTGTATTTTAATCTGCCACTTGTCCTTTTAACTTTGCCCAGATTAGTTCTATTGGATTTAAATGAGCATGGTAAGGTGGCAGCCTCAAACTTATATGACCGTGCTCTTGGATAATCTTATCTATTTGAAAATCTTTGTCCTTTGTTTTGCTTTACTAGCGATAGTAATTCAGGTTTTAAGTACATGTTATTAAATTGTATGTGCTCCATTGTGAGCCATATCTTAATACATCTTTTGTACTGGATGACGTCGGGACTTTATCTTCAAGTGCAACAATGTTGTGGTACGCTGCATTGTCCATTATTAGGCAAGATGGTCGATCTAGTGATGGGAGAACAGAATTTCAATCCAATGTCTAAATATGTGACCATTCATCTCAGAGTGATAATCCCGATTGTCTATGGATTTTTAAAGAAAAATGAGCTCTGCATTCTGTATTAGTCCATGTTGTCGACTACCTACATGAGCAATTATCAAGCGCTGTCCTTTGCTGCTAGGTATTAATCTCTTAATCTTTCCATCTGATGACTGCCATTCCCTTTGGTTAGTGTGGTGAGCATTGATCCATGTTTCATCCAAGTACACAATATCATAACCTTACTTGCGCACCTCTTTTACTTCACGTAAGTACTTGCTTCTCATGACTACTATATGTGGCTTCTCACAGATGATGTTTCGTCCATTGGAATACTTTCTGAATGTAAAGCCTGCAGCTCTCACATTCCTCCATAATGTAGACTTTGATATTTCAATACTGTTGTTCTTTTTCAGCGAAACTTTTAATTTTCTTATTGTAACAGTTTCATTCATACCCAACATTTTGCGAATTTCACCTCTAATAAGTTCACTGTCGAAATTATCCAACATTTTTGCTTTCCTTGTGATTTTGTATATTTTGAACATTGACGGTCACGTGCTTGAATCCAGCGATTAAATGACCGTTTAGATAAATCCAAAATGTGTCTTGTCCTATTCTCAGGGTTTTCTAAAGAATGAAATAATCTTCCTCGTTTAGCCTCTTTGCAAAAATAATCATACATTTTTATTGCGATGTTTTGTAAACTGCAGAATTTCATTTTAAGACTCATGATAAATGTTATCGTTCCACGTCTGCACCTCTGAATGAACGGAAATGGAACACACAATTTCTTGTGTTTTTTACAAGTGTCTAATTGTGTCAAAAAACCGCGGTGAAAGCGTGCAGACACGTCAATTTTACCGTGTATGGATTTTTACTCGCTATTTTTAACTTAAAATACTGTAAACATTAAGTTTTGCCTACATCAATGGGTCGTTATAACTTTATATAAATCTAATAAGCAACAATAATAACCAAATGTTTTTTTTTAATGAAATTAATTCCCTGTTGGGTTCTAATCATTATAACTTTACATGCAAATTTTGAACAACTTACAACAAGCGGTTAAAAAGCTATCGATTTTAAAAGTTGGGCACGAGTTATGAAACAAGCTATAAATGAATTTTGCTCTAATATAACAAAACTAAATGAATTTTGCTCTAACATAACAAAACTAAATGAAGTTTACTCTAACATAACAAAACTAAATTAACTTTGCTCTGAAATAACAAAACTAAATGAATATGGTTCTGCTCTGGCCAAAACGTGATCGTCCAGTATCGGGCCTACTGGCGTAGGTGATCATGTCTCTCCACAAAATTCGATCTCGACAGTTCTTAATCATTTCTGTTGTTGACCTTCTGCCAAGCCATTCTCTTAAGCTGTCTGGTATTTTCTCTCTTTGCTTCCCTCTATCTCTTCGTTCCTCAATTTTCCCAGTTGTTACAAAATTCCAGTTGTTCTCTTCTCATTTCATGGCCAAAAAATGATGATTGTTTCTCCCTAATATTGGAAATTAGCTTTCTTTTTGTTTGACCTCTTTCAGAACATTTCGTTACTCTTCTTAGCTGTCCATGGTATTCTCAACATTCTTCTGTAAAACCACATTTCCATAGACTCCAGTGATTTTCTTGTCTGTTGTACTATTGTCCATGATTCACATCCATATGTTACGACTGGCTCTACATAACATTTAAGAACTCGTTTTCTTGTTTCTGTTGTAAAAAATTGATTGCATAGTATCTTCCTCATTTTCTGGAAAGCTGCTTTAGCCTGAGCCATTCTGCATCTCACATCTTTTGTACATCTTCCGTCTGAGGTTAACAAAGCTCCCAAATATTTAAATTCATTTACCTGTTTTAATATTGCTCCACTTGTCTTTATTTTGCACTCAGGTGATGTCTTTTTATTTGCTGTTACCATTACTTCTGTCGTTTTGCTATTAAGGCTAAGTCCTTTATTTTTGCTTTTCTTCACTACAATGTCCTTTTTCTATATATATTTCCAACATTTCTTGTAACTCATTTTCACTCTTAGCGATTAAGACTGTATCATCAACATACCTTAGATTATTTATATTATGACATCCAATTATTATTCCAGGCATGCCCCTTATGGACCTGAAAACAATCTCATTATAAATATTAAACAAATCTGGTGACAGCACACAACCTTGCCTAACACCCTGTTTTATTTGTTGAAACATTCACAATTGGTTTCCAGTTCTTATGGCCGCTGTTTGTTGCCAGTACATGTTCTTTATTATTATTAGATCTTTGCTGTCAACGTATTGCGAAAACAATATTACGTAAATATAGTTTTTGTATGACATAAATCAATAGAGTAAACATGATCTCATTAAGGGCAACTTATATTTAAGTGAGCTTTGTTCGGGTATTACAAAATTGAATTAATTTTTACTAATCTACAAGTGTCAAAAACTTAGCGAGAGTTGTCTTATCTCGCTCTCTTCATTTCATCTTAGAGCCGACCTGGTGTGGAGATACAAAGTTCAAGGTCTCGCCCTTCTGGCAGTCCTAGTCATTGTCAATTGATGTTGCTGTAGCGTGTCTCTGATGTTGCTGTAGCGTGTCTCTGATGTTGCTGTAGCGTGTCTCTGATGTTGTTGTAGCGTGTCTCTGATGTTGCTGTAGCGTGTCTCTGATGTTGCTGTAGCGTGTCTCTGATGTTGCTGTAGCGTGTCTCTGATGTTGCTGTAGCGTGTCTCTGATGTTGTCAGCCCACGTCACGCTTGTTCTCCTCAGGCTCTTCTTCTGTCTACATTTATTGATATG
Source organism: Megaustenia siamemsis (assembly GCA_032433765.1). NCBI lineage: Eukaryota > Metazoa > Mollusca > Gastropoda > Stylommatophora > Ariophantidae > Megaustenia > Megaustenia siamemsis. Next base: position 19,800,734 of record JAVIAB010000104.1, read on the forward strand.
AAAGAAAATACAAGTTAAATGAAAACAAACAAGTGAGTATCACTCTCTAAGTCTAAAAGACAGAATGAAACTGTGACAAGAGAAAAGTGACGGAAGTCTATGTTCTAGTCTCGCAGCTACTTCATCTCGTCCTCCTTCGGCGTATCCCGTCGAGTCTCCTCGTCAAGACATTCCTCCAGATCACCAGATACCAGAGGCCCGGCGTTCAGATCCGCCTTGTTCAGAAGTAGATAAACATCCATTGGGTAGTTGGAGTTTCTGAAGATCTTCTTATAATATGGTCGGGGACGGGTCCAAAAGTCCAGATCAGGAGACTGCCTTTGTTGATGGCAACAAGAACGGCAAAGAGCATCACAAGGAGGTAAATATAGCTTCATACAACCAGATTAGTGCCAGATCATTCACGGTAGAGATTTCAGTTGGCGGATTCTCTGGGTTAAACATGCACTGAACCCTATATCTGTGCGTTTTCGACAGTTGCCTAATATTAAATTCACAGAGCAAATCAATGCCTGAATTATTTCTGGCTACCTCAGTTATCAATACTCGCTGGTCCAAGAGATTCTCCGCTCGTGGGAGAAGGTAAAAGCACACAACGAATAACCCAGCTATAGTGACTACAAATGTTATGATTTTCAGAACCATGTACAGAACGCTACTGAAGTACAAAGACCGTTTCATGGTCTGTTGTAAAGCTTTCCTATGTTCCTCTGTAAGTTGACTCTTGGCTCCCACATCCAGACGCTGGGCAGCAGTAGCTGTTTCCAACACGTGAGTTACGTAGCTGAACACCGATGTCCAGACAATGTGCGGTAACTTTAAACAAAGGGCGAGAACAAACAAAATCAGGGCGTTCGGACAAAAATAACATGTTTATCTTGAGAACTTGTTTCCACATTCTTTGCTGCGTCCTGCCTTCTGCGATCCTTATCTTTAACTTTTGGCTGAAATAATTCCGTCTCCTCTGGACAATCTACACACATATCTTTACTAGGAACATACAACTTGGCTCCACCAATATTCTCCTTATCTTGTCCATAAACTGCGTTCCTTATGGCCTTGTTAAATGCAGAAGAACAACAGGCGTTCGCATAATCGTCATGAGCTTCAGTGAACTGTGCTGGGGTCCAACATCTAGCGACATACCCTGGATTTTCTTCAAGTTGTGCGGACACGGAGACGCCTCGGTCAACGAATGCCAGTGGCAGCAGCCATGTTGTAAAGAAGAGCAGTAGTAAAAAGTAAAATGCCCACGTGTGATTGTAGCTATCGACATCATACTCGGTTAATGAACGTCTTGCTGTTCTCATGGCGGCAGGCAGAAGTTGTGAAACTGAAAGAAAGAAAAAAAAAAAAGAAATAGTTGTCTGACACTTGTATCAGAAGAAAGACACAGTTCTCTGACTCCTGATTCAGAAGAAAGACACAGTTCTCTGGCTCCCGATTCAGAAGAAAGACACAGTTCTCTGGCTCCTGATTCAGAAGAAAGACACAGTTCTCTGGCTCCTGATTCAGAAGAAAGACACAGTTCTCTGGCTCCCGATTCAGAAGAAAGACACAGTTCTCTGGCTCCTGATTCAGAAGAAAGACACAGTTCTCTGGCTCCTGATTCAGAAGAAAGACACAGTTCTCTGGCTCCTGATTCAGAAAAAAGACACAGTTCTCTGGCTCCCGATTCAGAAGAAAGACACAGTTCTCTGGCTCCTGATTCAGAAGAAAGACACAGTTCTCTGGCTCCTGATTCAGAAGAAAGACACAGTTCTCTGGCTCCCGATTCAGAAGAAAGACACAGTTCTCTGGCTCCTGATTCAGAAGAAAGACACAGTTCTCTGGCTCCTGATTCAGAAGAAAGACACAGTTCTCTGACTCCTGATTCAGAAGAAAGACACAGTTCTCTGGCTCCTGATTCAGAAAAAAGACACAGTTCTCTGACTCCTGATTCAGAAGAAAAACACAGTTCTCTGATTCCCGATTCAGAAGAAAGACACAGTTCTCTGGCTCCTGATTCAGAAGAAAGACACAGTTCTCTGGCTCCTAATTCAGAAGAAAGACACAGTTCTCTGACTCCTGATTCAGAAGAAAAACACAGTTCTCTGGTTCCTGATTCAGAAGAAAGACACAGTTCTCTGACTCCTGATTCAGAAGAAAGACACAGTTCTCTGACTCCTGATTCAGAAGAAAGACACAGTTCTCTGACTCCTGATTCAGAAGAAAGACACAGTTCTCTGACTCCTGATTCAGAAGAAAGACACAGTTCTCTGGCTCCTGATTCAGAAGAAATAATGTAAGAAAGAGTTGCCTGCTACTTGTGTCAGAAGAAAAAATTCTTGCCTGGTATATTTCAGGAGAAAGAAAGAAACAGTTGTCTGACTTTTATATCTGAAAGAAAGAAACAGTTGTCTGGTTCCTGTATCAGAAAGAAAGAAACAGTTGTCTGACTCTTGTATCAGAAAGATAGAAACAGTTGTCTGACTCTTGTATCAGAAAGAAAGAAACAGTTGTCTGAATCTCGTATCAGAAAGAAAGAAACAGTTGTCCGACTCTTGTATCAGAAAGAAACAAACAGTTGTCTGACTCTTGTATCAGAAAAAAGAAACAGTTGTCTGACTCTTGTATTAGAAAGAAAGAAACAGTTGTCTGACTCTTGTATCAGAAAGAAAGAAACGGCTGCTTCGCTCTTGTATCAGAAAGAAAGAAACAGTTGTCTGACTCATGTATCAGACGAAACAACGAAATATTTGACTGACTCTTGTATCAGAAAGAAAGAAACAGTTGTCTGACTTTTTTATCAGAAGAAACAAAGAAATAGTATTCTGACTCTTGTATCAGAAGAGAAAGAAATAATTGTCGAACTCTTGTATCAGAAAGAAAGAGACAGTTGTCTGGCTCTTGTATCAGAAAGAAAGAAGTAGTTGTCTGACTCTTGTATCAGAAAGAAAGAAATAGTTGTCTGACTCTTGTATCAGAAAGAAAGAAATAGTTGTCTGACTCTTGTATCAGAAAGAAAGAAATAGTTGTCTGACTCATGTATCAGAAAGAAAGAAATAGTTGTCTGACTCTTGTATCAGAAAGAAAGAAATAGTTGTCTGACTCTTGTATCAGAAAGAAAGAAATAGTTGTCTGACTCTTGTATCAGAAAGAAAGAAATAGTTATCTGATTCTTGTATCAGAAAAAAAGAAACAGTTATCTGGTTCTTGTATCAGAAGAAGCAAAGAAATAGTTATCTGACTCTTGTATCAGAAACAAATAAATAGTTGTCTGACTCTTGTTTCAGAAAGAAAGAAACAGTTATCAAGCTCTCGTATCAAAAGAAAGAAAGAAAGAAAGAAACAGTTGGCTGACTCTTCTATGAGAAGAAAAAAAGAAACAGTTATCAAGCTCTTGTATCAAAAGAAAGAAACAGTTATCAAGCTCTTGCATCAAAAGTAAGAAACAGTAATCAGCTCTTGTTTCAGAAGAAAGAAACAGTAATACATTTCTTGTATCAGAAGAACGAAAGAAACAGCTGTCTGGCACTTGTATCAGAAAGATGAAAGAACGCCGCCAAGCATCTTATTTAGTCTACGTGGAACATGATACTAGTAACAATAATATCTGTGTAATTTCGAGACGTGTGGTCAGCATAATGACAGGCCGTCAATTGACGAGAAATTCTCTGGAATGTATTTGGGTTGGTGAAGCTAGATCCGGACAGTTCAAGGAACGTAACCCATCTTTAACTATGACCAATTTTAAAGTAAATAGCAAGTGCATTATCTCCCCTTGTTTGTTCAATAAATGTTCGGACACATGAGAGAAATGGAACAAGATCAACAAGATGAACGTTTCAATTGATTCTCATCACAGACCAGGATAAATCAAAACTAATATGTGTAAGCAATACATCATCATATAGTACCGGGCCTGCTGGCGTAGGTGATCATGTCTCTCCACAACTTTCGATTTTTCTGTTCTTGGCCTTCTGCCAAGCCATTCTCTTAAGCTGTCTGGTATCTTTTCTCTTTACTGCCCTCTATCTCTTAGTCCCTCAGTTTTCCAAGTTGTTACAATATATTCCAGTTGTTCTCTTCTCATTACATGGCCAAAAAATTATGATTGTTTCTTCCTAATATTGGAAATCATCTCTCTTTTGCTTTGGCCTCTTTCTATCTATCTATCTATCTTTCGTTCGCCTGAAGTATTGTCTATGTCTGCAATGTCGTTTCCTGTATAAATTTTACTGTCTTTTGTAATTCTTGCAGTGGCCCATATAGTTTTGTCTGTAGTGTTGTATCTATGGGCCAATGGATTTTCCTCAGTCTACTATATTCAGTGCAGTCTTGAAGTATGTGTTCAGCAGTCTGGGGTGCCTGTCCACATGTACAAGTAGTTGATGTGCCGATCTTGAATTTTGTATACATGTGACTATGGAGTCGATTGTGTCCTGTTCTGAGGCGTATAATGATAACTTGTTCATATCTATTCATATTATGAAAGGCATCCTGATTTGGGGCTTGTGGTCCTCTGATTGATTTGATTATCTGTTTCTTATGATGGTATGTAACTGGTGTATCTAGTTGTGTGCCTGTTGAACCTTCCTTTGCCAACTGATCTGCTTTCTCATTTCCTGGTATTCCACAGTGAGACGGGATCCACTGCAGGCAACCCTGTGGTGCTTGCAGAGTTCAGTCAATAAGGTCTGCAGATGTGGTAATTTTCTGGATTGTAGTGCCTGGAGTACTGATCTTGCATCTGTCAAAAACACTACAGGCTGTGGGCTAAGATTACTGTTCAGCAGTTTTTCTATTGCCAACTTTATTGCTTGTATTTCTGCATCATAATTGTGACAATATTTCCCTGTTGCTATTTTATTCATATCCCTAGTGTTATTTGGGTACTCTATATATGCACCTGCTCCCCCATTCTTTACTGCATTCTGTGCTGATCCATCTGTGTACACATGGATCCATAGGTCTTGTGGGTATTCTTCATCCAGGAAACTGAGAGTTATTGTTTTTCGCTGTAGACTATTTTGTTCCTCTTTGTCAACTATTCCTTTCACTTCTGTCCGTATTTGAACTGATAATCCTGATTCATCTGTCCAGGGAGTCTGTTCTGGTATGGGCAGAAGGGGTTTAACAACTCTTGGCATGTCTGGTGTTTGTCTACTAATACGCTTGGCTTGGTGGATAAAGCTGCTTCTCTTAAGTCGTCCCAATGCAAGATTTTGGAATCTGTCCTTCATTGGATGTCTCGGCATGCATACAAATTTTTCTGCCTGTATCAGCACCTTTGTGTCTCTCCGTTCTCTCAGTGCTGGTATCCTCCACAATTTCTCCATCTCCAATATTGGTGTTGATTTCATTGCTCCTGTGATGACCCTAAGTGCCTGGTTTTGTACTTTATCCAGTTCTTGCAATGTGGTGTTTGATGCTGAGCACCATGCGGATGATCCATATTCTAAATGTGGGCGTATACTCTGTTGGTAAACTTTACTGAGTATTTTCCCACTCGCACCCCATGTGGTTCCACACAACTTTCTTAGAATAGCCAATTTCTCCTTGCTTTTTGGGTTGCCTTATTTATCTGCTGTTTCCAAGATAGTTTGTTATCAAATGTAACTCCGAGATATGTAGCTTGTATGTCTTCTTTCACAGGCTCATTGTTTATGTAGATGGCTCCTGCTTTTTGTTTTGGGGAGAGTGTGAAAAGTGTAGTACTGCATTTGTCTGTATTGATGCTGATACACCATCTATTTGTCCATGAATTCAGTGCATTCATAGCTCTTTGTAGCAATTTGGAGGCCACTGTTGCATACTCCTCTGTGCACCACATTACCAAGTCATCTGCATACATTGCCACTTTGATGCCATGTGGTAGTTCAGTAACTAGGTCATTGATGTAGATCAGAAAAAGTGTTGGAGATAGTACCCCTCCTTGTGGAACGCCCTGGCGCAATAAGACCTTCTTACTCTTAAGACCATCCAGTTGCACTCTGGCTCTCCTGTTATGCAGGTATGCTTTGACCCATTTGTACATCCTGCCATTTACTCCATAATTTCTCAGTTTCTTCAAAAGCCCTTCCTTCCATACCTTATCAAATGCTTTCTTTAGGTCTATCCATGCTGCTAGTACCAGTTTCTTTTCTTGAAACGCATCTTCAATTTCCTGGGAAAGATAGGTTGCTTGATCTTCGGTAGAGTAACACTGTCTAAAGCCTGCTTGTTGTGGGACAAGGAGATTTTCACTTTCCAGGTACCACTGCAGTCTGAGATTGATTATACGTTCCATTGTTTTACACAAACAGCTTGTAAGGCTGATTGGTCTATAGCTGGATGTCATTGAACCATCTTTTCCTGGCTTTAGTAATGGTATCATAATTGCTTCTCTCCATGCCTGTGGCACTCTACCTGTGATCCAGCAAATGTTGTAGATCTGCAGTAGTTTTGCTTTAGCTGCAGTTCCCAAGTTCTTAATCATTTCATTGGACACTCCATCATTGCCTGGTGACTTTTTCATTTTTAATTTGGATATTGCCAGCTCTAGCTCTCTTTGTAATGGGTGTTTCCATTACTTCATGTGTGGTCTCTTCTTGTCTTGCATTTTGTTGTTTTAAACGGGTCTCTTGTCGTTTTCTAGGCTAATTTCAATATTATTGTCATTTGCAAAGGAGTCTGCAAAGTAATTTGCTGCATGTTTACCTGTTAGAATGTTTCCATCCGTCTTCAGTGTAATTTTGGTGTTCCTTTCTGTACCCTCATCATTCAGCTGTTTTACAAGCTTCCACACTTTTCTTGTGTCTCGTTCAAGATTCAAGGACTCTGTTTTCTCTTTCCAGCTTCTCCGTCTGGCTTGTAGTTTAGCCCGTTGAAATTTGGCTTTAGCATGCTGGTAGTTGTTGTGGTGTTCTTGGCAAGGGTTATTTTCTGCTTGCTTTCGAGATGTTTCCATGTCATTGTGCAGTTGCTCTAGCTCACTACTCCAGTATGGTTTGTAGTGTTTCCGTGCCCCTCTAGGTATTGTTTCACTGGCAGCTTGTATTATTAGTCTACTGAATTCATCAACTATTTTGTTGATGTCTCTATCTGTATTTGGCCTCTTTCAAAACGTTTTCATTACTCTTCTTAGCTGTCCATGGTATTCTCAACATTCTTCTGTAAAACCACATTTCTACAGACTCCAGTGATTTCCTTGTCCGTTATCCTATTGTCCATGATTCACATCCATATGTTAAGACTGGCTCTACATAACATTTAAGAATTCTTTTTCGTGTTTCTATTGTCATAAATCTCTCAAGACCTACAAATAAATATCAAAGTTGAAGGAATACATCTGGAGACAGTTCAGAGCTGCATCTACCTGGGACATACTATAACCAATGATGGAAAATGTACAACTGAAATAAACAAAAGAATAGGTATGGAAAAAGTTAATTTTTATGCCATGAAAAATATACTAACATCAAGATAAATAACACCAGGACTAAAACTAAGAATAGCAAAACGTTACATCTTCTCAATATTCCTATATATGGTGCAGAAACATGGACATAGACAAGAAAACAGAACAGAAAATTGAAGCCTTTGAAATGTTTTTTTTAGAGAAGAATAAATAGAATTGGATGGAAAGAAAATAAAACAAACGATGACGTTTTAAAACAACTAAGAATGAAAAGAGAACTACTAAATACAATTAAGACAAGACAAATGAAACTTTTGGGCCATGTTAAAAGACGGAACAACATAATAAAAGTAATATTGGAAGGGAAAATACAAGGTAAAAGAGGCATAGGCAGAGGCAGACCACGACTAACATGGACGAGTAACATCAAAAGATGGACAAGTCAGTCTATGACAACCTGCACCATTAATGCAAGAAACAGAGTAGAATGGCGCTCCATGGTAGCCAGCCTTCGTAGCGGAGACGGCGCTCAATGTTGATGATGATTGTCAAAAATGGATTGCACAGTATCTTCCTAATATTTTGGAAAGCTGCTTTTGCCTGAGCCATTCTGTATCTCACCACTACAAGCGATACAGAAAATGTTTAAAATATCCTGGAGGGATGTAGCATACACACAACAGTGCTCAGAGCCAAAATAATTGAGAAACAATCGCGATCATACAGACATAACGTAAATAAAATTGCAACCATAAATATTTGCGGTATCAGAGACAAAGAAGAACAATTAATCGACGCAATGATAAAGAGAAGAATCAAAATACTCGGATTACCAGACAAAAGACTGAAGGAAAACCAAACAAGGAAAGCGTACATGAATTATACCATAACAAACTCAGGAGTTAATATAACCGTTACAATTTTTCTTCATTTGAAATCGTTATCGCCTCTTTTGAAAACGTGTGTGGCACCATTTATAACCGTTATATCCTTCCATTTGTAACCGTTACGTGTGACCTCCAATGTGTGTTCTAACGGTGTGTTCTAAAATTCTATTTAACACACACAACAACACAAGATGATCTCTGATCGGCAGCCTTTATTTACACTTGTTGGTTGTTACATTTTCTTGCATCTTGACATGACAATGTACTTTACTTGTAAATTCTCGCTCCTGTCATTCTCTAATTTATCTTCTTTTCTTCTAATCTTCTAATCACACTCGGCATTATCTTATGTTGGACCGTTCCCCATTGAACGGCCCTTCCTACTCTATCTATAAGTTGCCAGTTAACTTAAGTTGAACCGTTCCCCATTGAACGACCCTTCCTACTCTATCTATAAGTTGCCGGTTCCGTTGCTGCTATTAGTACATTTTCTAATTGTCTGCTGCTGTTGTCAACTATTTATTTCTACCAGCTGGTTGGACCTCTCTGTTGGCGTCGATCTCCAACTGAACTATATTAGGCTTCTAACTGTCCAACCGCTCTCTAGCTGTCCCGCCCTTTTAACGCAAGTTATCCTCTTGGACTTCCATCCCTGCTGCTCTCTGCTCATAGTCTTGCACAGTCTTTATTGCTTTCCATGGCTCTCAACTGTCCATCTGCTCTCCGCGGTCGCCGATCTTCAACTGAACTATCTTAGCTATATTCTTCCAACCGTCCAGCCAACTACGTCATCCTAATTTTTCCACGTCATCCTCTTTTCTACGTCACTTTTCTTTCTCTGCGCATTGTGCTGCACCCATTTCTGCCTCTACATCTTTTAGTGCGCAATTCTCTTCTACATTAACACCAAGGAAGTAGCAAAACACGGAGTAGGATTCATTGTAGACCCAGAAACGTCCAAAAACATTATAGAAATACATCAACATTCAGAAAGGATAATTACCCTAAGAGTAATAGAAAACAACGTCAATATAACATACATCCAAATATATGCACCTTGCAACAATAACAACGATGAAACCAAAGAATTCTACGAAACACTGAAAGAATTCATAAACAAAGTAAATAAGAACGAAGATCTACTGCTGATGGGGGACTTTAACGGGAGACCAGGAAACGCAATTATGAGAACTCCAAATATCTGGGCCCATTTGGAGATAACACAAATAGAAAGAACGAAAATGGCAACCGACTGCTTGAATTATGCAATCAACATGAATTATGCATAACTAACACTTTCTTTAAACATAAAGACTCACAAATATACACCTGGTATAAATGGAACGATAACAACTGTAAAAGTCAAATAGATTTCATCCTAGTGAGAACACAAAGGAAGAGGAAAATCAGAGACAGCAGAGCGGTACCTAACATAACAAATGACACAGACCATAAAATGGTGTTAATAACCATCCAGAAAGCAAAACAAGGCAATAAGAACCAATTGAAAACAAGAAAGCAATCCGAAAGGACAATAAAATTAAACCAACTTAAAATAGAAGACAAAAAGAAAGAAATAGAAAAACAACTAGAAAACCAATTTAAACAACTACCACAACAAATAACTACAGTAGATAACGAGTAGCTCATATTCAAAAAATCATTGACGAAAATAGCAACCACAATATGCGGAACGAAGCAAAGGAAGAGGGAGGGAAAGATGAGCACTCCATGGTGGAATGACATAGTCAAGAACGCCATAAAAAGAAAGAAAAAATTATACAAAATCTGGCTAAAAACTAAAAAGCCAAGCGATTATGATATATACACAATAGAAAGAAGAGAAGTGAAGAAATTAATCAAAGAAGAAAAACATAAAGCATGGATAAAATTTGGCGAAATGATTAGTAACAACCACAAATCAGCAACCAGAGATTTCTATAGAACAATTAAAGCCATAAGACAAAAGAAAGACAATTATGACCCAACTGAAACATCAATGATAAACGAGGCCAAGCAATAACAAACAAAGCGCAAATCTTAACGAGATGGAAAGAATATTTCGAAGAGCTTTTGAATGTAGAAACAACGAGTCCAAAAACACACAAAAAGCAACTAACAGTTGGCGATAAAGAACCAAATATACTAATGGAAGAAATAGAAGAAACATTACGACTAGCACCAAGAAACAAAGCCCCAGGAATCGATAACATCCCAGTAGAAATGCTAACAGCAGCGGGAGAGGCAGGATGTAAATGGCTACACAGAATATTCAACGCTGCATGGATACAACAGCAAGTCCCAGACGATTGGAAACAGTCCATTATATTACCAATATGGAAAAAGAAGGGCAGCAGAAGAGACTGCAACCAATATAGAGGAATATCACTATTAAGCCACACAGGGAAGTTATATGCCAAGATAGTTGAAAAAAGATTGAGACCAATTATAGACCCACAATAAACGATGCTCAGATGGGCTTCAGGAGGAACAGAGGTTGCACAGATGCCCTATTTATCATAAAACAACTAGCGGAGAAAACAATAGAGCATAATAAAACACTATATACAGCTTTTATTGACCAAGAAAAGGCGTTCGATAGGGTGGACATGGAACAACTGTGGTCCGTATTGCCCTTGTACGGAGTGGTCACCACCTAGTAGAGATATGCAAGAGCCTCTATGAAAGTAGTCGCACTACAGTAAGATCTTCAGCAGGATACTCTAAACATTTCACCATTAACTCCGGAGTAAGACAAGGCTGCGTGCTTTCCCCTTTACTTTTCATCACATATATGGACAATATATGCAAATTAGCATGCCCAATCCAAGGAAATATACCAACACGGATGATAACAAGCGATAACACAAAAGAGAACGAAATATACGTACCAGAAAACAGCAGAAGAGAGGAAGAAATAAATGAAATACTATTTGCAGACGACCAAGTTCTGATACATGAAACAACTGAGGACCTACAAGAACATATCAACAGGCTAAACAACACTTGTAAACAATACAACATGAAGATCAACATAAGCACAACCGAAGTAATGGCAATAGCGAGAAAGAAAGAAAAACTAAACATCATAATAGATAATACAACTCTGAAGCAAGTAGACAATTTTAAATATCTGGATAGCACGTTAACACAAGACAATAACCAAGAGAAAGAGATAGATATAAGGTGTAACAAAGCATGCCAAGTTATAGGCCAAGTATCAACACTATTGAAAAACCAAGCAATAACTACGGAAGCAAAAAGGGCAATATACAAATCAATCTTTCTACCAACTCTGTGTTATCAGTGCCAGAATTGGACGCTGGACTCTAGAACAATAAGAAAGATAACGACCACCGAAATGAAATGTGTCAGAAGAATGACAGGAAACAGCTTAAGGGACAGAGTAAGAAACACCGACCTGAGGAAGAAACTCGACATTGAACCAGCCATCGAATACATAAAGAAACAACAAATAAATTGGTTTGGCCTCATAACAAGACAAAAAGAACTAACAATGACTCAAAGAGCCATAAACAAACGCTACGAAAACGCCAGATTAAGAGGAAGACCGAGAAAGAGATGGATAAAGGGAATACCAGAGTCACTAGGAAGGATAACACCAGAAGAGGCCAACAGAAGAACAAAGAATCGCAGATTGTATCTCCCCTCGACGCCAACGGCGGGGAGGAAGGATAGAAGAAGAAGAGAAGAAGAAATATTACTTTTATTAGGCTGTTGTGTCTTTTAACATGCCCCAAAAATTGCATTTTTCTTGTTCTAATTGTGTTTAGTAGTTCTCTTTTCATTTTTAGTTGTTTTAAGACTTGATCGTTTGTTTTCTTTTCTTTCCATCCAATTCTACCTATTCTTCTTTAAATCCACAAAAAGGCTTCAATTTCAAAGGCTTCAATTTTCTGTTCTGTTTTCTTGTCTAATGTCCATGTTTCTGCACTATACAAGGATATTGAGAAGATGTAACATGTTGCTATTCTTAGCTTTAGCCCTGGTGTTATTTGTTTTGATGTTTGTATATTTTCACGCTAGAAACTGTAAACAAATTTGAACACCAGGCTTGTTAGCAAAAGCAACAGGTCTACTGGAGATTAACTTATCGGTACTGGCGTCACAAACAACAGGTCTACTGGAGATTAACTTATCGGTACTGGCGTCACAAACAACAGGTCTACTGGAGATTAACTTATCGGTACTGGCGTCACAAACAACAGGTCTACTGGAGATTAACTTATCGGTACTGGCATCACAAACAACAGGTCTACTGGAGATTAACTTATCGGTACTGGCATCACAAACAACAGGTCTACTGGAGATTAACTTATCGGTACTGGCATCACAAACAACAGGTCTACTGGAGATTAACTTATCGGTACTGGCATCACAAACAACAGGTCTACTGGAGATTAACTTATCGGTACTGGCATCACAAACAACAGGTCTACTGGAGATTAACTTATCGGTACTGGCATCACAAACAACAGGTCTACTGGAGATTAATTTATCGGTACTGGCATCACAAACAACAGGTCTACTGGACATTAACTTATCGGTACTGGCATCACAAAATCTAACAAATATGAAACATGTATGAAAAAAAATGTTGTGTGAAGGACACTCAGAGAGTACTGCAACTTATTGACACGAGATATGGACACTAACTCAGGTAAGCAAAAAATAATGGAAGAATTTGAGATGAAATTCTCTTAAGGAATTCTCCAGAAGTCATGGACAGATATAGGCACCAGCAAGAATATTTGAATAGAAAAGGAAGCATCTGAAAAGTGGGGACTGAATTTTAGTGAAGAAAGTAAAACCGTTAAGGAACGCCAAAAAGACAAAGAATGAGTCTTAACTCTTTCAATACGGAATCTTTTTATCTGTGCAAATGAAGAGAATACATTTTTTTATGGTTTTAAAAATCAATCTACATATTTATATTTAATTTGAATACAACATCAGTAAAATAGTAAAGCACCCCCGTCACGCCAAGTGACGTATAGGGATTATGGTGTTAGTGACCATAAATTTTAGAGACCTTCGGCACATGATTTTTGGGGTAATGTGGTCGGTATTACGCCCGTGCCGCTTTACTTTCGCAGAAAAAAAATCAGGTACCCATTTAAGGCTGGGTGAACCCGGACCCCGTCGGTTGGGATCGAACCCTACCCCTTGTCCTTTGTAGTCCAGTTCACTAAGCACTGAGCTATCGCGATTTCTATGTCATAGTTATTTCATAATTAAGTTTAAGTGTTCACAGAACTACGTTTTCTTCTTTGACTTCTTTAGGAATGGTGATTGTTCTCCGATTCCTAAAGTTCTAAGTTCCATCCATTGATTTATATTCTTCTAATCTATGCAAGCATCTATTAATGAAATTCTATATTTTTGTTCCTGTCTTTTTTAATATTCTCCATGTTTTGCAGATAAACAACAGAGTTGATTTTTTTTTTTGTCGAGTTGAGAAATAATATTTTGGAATATAAAGAATGTTCGTTATGATATTTAATGTTTGTATTGCTATTGCTAGTCTTCTTTTGTCTTCTTCCTGCCAGTTTCCATTGTTAGTTACTACAGAATACAAGTATTTATCACTTTGTTGATAATCATTTACATATAAACAGATATTTACCTTTGAGTGTAGACGAACTCCTCTAACACAAGAAAACAACAGCAGCCGAGCTGAAACCAACTTGTACACTTTCTGTTCAAGCTGACCTCAGCAGAGCTCCATACTCTAACGCATCGGGCCATCCATAAACATTTCTGTTGACCAAAGTATCAGCTGAAGTCTGGAACCGCGAGCCTGCAGTCAGCGCATGCGTTAACATTTCTGCACTTGATATTGCGTGCTGTATGTGGGGCAATCAATACAAATAATACCAGGGTTGAAACTAAGAACAGCAAATTGTTATATCTTCTCAACATTTCTATATGGTACAGAAACATGGACATTAGACAAGAGAAAAGAACACAGAATTGAAGCCTTTGAAACGTGGATATATAGAAGAATAGGTAGAATTGGATGGAATAAAAAGAAAACAAACGATGAATCTTAAAACAACTAAAAATGAAAAGAGAGCTACTAAACACAATTCAAACAAGACAAATGCGATTTTGGGGCATGTTAAAAGACACAACAGCCTACTAAAAGTAATCCTGGAGGGGAAAATACAAGGTAAAAGAGACAGAGGCAGACCAAGACTAATATGAGCGAGTAACATCAAAAGATGGACAAATCAGCCTATGACAACCTGCACCATCAAAGCAAGAGACAGAGCAGAATGGCGCTCCATGGTAGCCAACCTTCGTTGCAGAGATGGCACTCGATGATGATGATGATGTAGGGTAATGGCGAAGCTATTACGTAATGGGAACAAATACACAAGCAAGCTGCTACAGTAGCGTCATTGAGAAACTTTAGCGCTAAACAATTCTTCAAATTTGACGGTTAAAGGATTTCTTCTCCTTTTCCGCTTCTTCCCTTCCTCATTTGACTTTCATCGTCTAGGTAGAGATATAATTTGCGGTCTTTTGCTCTTCTGTTGGCTTCTTCTGCTGTTATGTTTCCCAGTGTTTCCCAGTGTTTCTAATATTCCATCAATCCATTTTTTGCTCTTCTGATGCCCTCTTCTGCTGTTATGTTTCCCAGTGTTTCTAATATTCAATTAATCCATTTTTTGCTCTTCTGTTGCCCTCTTCTGCTGTTATGTTTCCCAGTGTTTCTAATATTCCATCAATCCATTTTTTGCTCTTCTGTTGGCTTCTCCTGCTGTTATGTTTCCCAGTGTTTCTAATATTCCATCAATCCATTTTTTGCTCTTCTGATGCCCTCTTCTGCTGTTATGTTTCCCAGTGTTTCTAATATTCCATCAATCCATTTTTTGCTCTTCTGTTGCCCTCTTCTGCTGTTATGTTTCCCAGTGTTTCTAATATTCCATCAATCGATTTTTTTCATGGCAGCTCTTTGGGTATGATGTTCTCGGAATGTTTATTGATGGCTCGTTGTTTTGTATTTTTATCTTTCTGTCTTATAACGTGGCAAAACCTTTTATTTGTTGTTTCTTTATTTGCTTTCTTCTTACCGGAAATATTCCTAGCTTTTCTTCTCAGTTCTTCATTTCTGATCTTATCTCTCAGGCTGTTTCCTGTCATTCATCTAACACATTTCATCTCTGTAGTGGTTATTTTACTTATTGTTCTTGCATCTGGTGTCTAGTCTTGTTATTGGTAGCACAACGATGGGATGGTGTTCTTGCATCTAGGGTCTAGTCTTGTTATTGGTAGCACAACGATGGGATGGTGTTCTTGCATCTGGGGTCTAGTCTTGTTATTGGTAGCACAACGATGGGATGGTGTTCTTGCATCTAGGGTCTAGTCTTGTTATTGGTAGCACAACGATGGGATGGTGTTCTTGCATCTGGGGTCTAGTCTTGTTATTGGTAGCACAACGATGGGATGGTGTTCTTGCATCTGGGGTCTAGTCTTGTTATTGGTAGCACAACGATGGGATGGTGTTCTTGCATCTGGGGTCTAGTCTTGTTATTGGTAGCACAACGATGGGATGGTGTTCTTGCATCTGGGGTCTAGTCTTGTTATTGGTAGCACAACGATGGGATGGTGTTCTTGCATCTGGGGTCTAGTCTTGTTATTGGTAGCACACCGATGGGATGGTGTTCTTGCATCTAGGGTCTAGTCTTGTTATTGGTAGCACAACGATGGGATGGTGTTCTTGCATCTAGGGTCTAGTCTTGTTATTGGTAGCACAACGATGGGATGGTGTTCTTGCATCTAGGGTCTAGTCTTGTTATTGGTAGCACAACGATGGGATGGTGTTCTTGCATCTGGGGTCTAGTCTTGTTATTGGTAGCACAACGATGGGATGGTGTTCTTGCATCTAGGGTCTAGTCTTGTTATTGGTAGCACAACGATGGGATGGTGTTCTTGCATCTGGGGTCTAGTCTTGTTATTGGTAGCACAACGATGGGATGGTGTTCTTGCATCTGGGGTCTAGTCTTGTTATTGGTAGCACAACGATGGGATGGTGTTCTTGCATCTAGGGTCTAGTCTTGTTATTGGTAGCACAACGATGGGATGGTGTTCTTGCATCTAGGGTCTAGTCTTGTTATTGGTAGCACAACGATGGGATGGTGTTCTTGCATCTAGGGTCTAGTCTTGTTATTGGTAGCACAACGATGGGATGGTGTTCTTGCATCTGGGGTCTAGTCTTGTTATTGGTAGCACAACGATGGGATGGTGTTCTTGCATCTGGGGTCTAGTCTTGTTATTGGTAGCACAACGATGGGATGGTGTTCTTGCATCTAGGGTCTAGTCTTGTTATTGGTAGCACAACGATGGGATGGTGTTCTTGCATCTGGGGTCTAGTCTTGTTATTGGTAGCACAACGATGGGATGGTGTTCTTGCATCTAGGGTCTAGTCTTGTTATTGGTAGCACAACGATGGGATGGTGTTCTTGCATCTAGGGTCTAGTCTTGTTATTGGTAGCACAACGATGGGATGGTGTTCTTGCATCTGGGGTCTAGTCTTGTTATTGGTAGCACAACGATGGGATGGTGTTCTTGCATCTGGGGTCTAGTCTTGTTATTGGTAGCACAACGATGGGATGGTGTTCTTGCATCTGGGGTCTAGTCTTGTTATTGGTAGCACAACGATGGGATGGTGTTCTTGCATCTGGGGTCTAGTCTTGTTATTGGTAGCACAACGATGGGATGGGGATCAGAGACCTAGTTCTGTTTCTAAAAGCACAATTTAGTTTAGCTGTCAGGTCTTCTTATTGCACATCGATCATGTCCATAAGTACTCATATCTCCATGGAAGTTAACGACTAACAGAACCGTTGATGTATAGGGTGACAAGTCTCCTTTGTATTCATGTATAATGGTCCCTTCTAGCATCTCTCACCTTTCGCCTTATATCTTTTGGCGTGTGCTGAGACTGCTGTGACTGAAAGGTATTTCCAAATAAGCAAAGAATTCTATAATACTGCTGTACATTACTTGCAGTCTTGGAACAAGCACAATGAGGACTTGTCATAACTGAGCTGCCTTCTCTTGGATAATGTGCCTGAAAGGAAACATTTTGATAATGCAGTAGAACAGATATCTTCAAAGTGTCATGAAGTTGTAAACGTGATGAGCTCTTTGGTGAATTTACTTATTTGCGAGGCCATCTGTTGCAAAAAGAATGTGAATGGTTCAGTAACAAGCCACCATGTAGAAAATGGAATGAAGTACTCAGGTACTTGAAAGAAAATAATGTACCACGTGCTAATGTGAAGAGAATTCTTGAACTTTTTATGTGCTGACCTGGCAGCGATGCATCCGTAGAAAGACTATTTTCTCAAATGAACTACGCCTGGTCCGAAGAGAAATCACGGATTAATGTGGGCACGGTGTAAGCCATGTTAACAGTAAAAACTAACATTAATTTATCTTGTGAAAAACTTGCTTCAAATCGTCAGATCTTGAGTCATCAAATCATGAGATACACTAAAAAAAAAAACAAGTACCACGCCGAGGCAACAACCTCTTCAGTAGAAATAAGGTACTGTAAACATTACTTTAATATTGCAATTGATATCTATATGTTGTTAAATTTTTTTTCATTTTAACCTTTTTTTTTGTTTTTGAGAAGCAAAACTAGTTATTGTAATTTCATTAAGTGCGTGTATCGCATAAGTACCGTGAATATTAACAAAAATAAAATCAAACAGCAAATGAACAGTTATTATGAAATTTAAAGTTATCTTTTTTTGAATCTACAAAATTTCTTGCGCACACACAGTCACATACCCACCCACACATGTTATACATATATATAAATAAATATATATATGTATACACACACACACACACACACATATATATATATATATATATATATATATATATATATATATATATATATATATATATATATCTGCGATCAGGACCCAATCAGAGTAGAATTCAAGCTCCTCACATGAACTCAGCTGTCAGGTTAGGTGTGTTACAAACAGAACATCACAATTAGAGTCTGCCAGATCCACTCTGATTGAACACCCGTTAAAAACGTTGCACTGTGTTCGTTCTGCGCCAGTGGCCCACTGCATCCGATTTCAGCCAGCATTTTTTTCAGGTTTGCTTTCCCTAGCCTTTGATTGTCCCCAATCTTCCTGCAAGGCAGCAGGTGATCTTTTCTGTAGGGGGATTCTGCCCTTAGATGGTCGGCCCTCCCAGGTTTACGAGCACCATCTGCCCAAGTCACTAGAGGTGACTAACACAGACATGCACACACACATATATGAGATGTGACAAACACATACACGCACATAGCGATACGAGGCATGACTAACACTGACATACATCAAGATATATGACACATGACTAACATAAACATACACATAAAGATATGAGATATGACTGACATAGACATGCACCCACAAAGAAATTACACATGTCTAATATGGACATGCAAACAAAGATATGAGATATGACCAACATAGATAGGCACACACAATGATACGAGATGTGACTAGCATAGCCGTGCAAACACAAGGATATGAGATGTGACATACACAGACATGCACACACAAAGATGTGAGATATGACTAACATAAACATACACACAGAGATATGAGATATCACTAGCCCAAACACAGAGATATGACATATGACTAACACAGATACACACTAAGATATGAGATATGACTAAACACATACACACTTAAAGATATGAGACATGATTAACACGGACACTCCAAGATATGAGATATGACTAACATGACACACACCAAGATATGAGCCATGGCCAGCACACACACACACACACACAACCCAAGATATGAGCCTTGGCTAGCAATGAAACACACCAAGAAATGAGCCATGTCCAGCACATAAGAAAATATCCAGTACACATTAAGGTATCCATATGCTTGGGTTTGTTGTAGTCGGCAGACTCTTCTTAACGTGGGAATCATCGACATACGAGACGCCGGCCCCCATGAACTGTTAACAGATATCGTCCAAACAGTTGTACGGAGATTTGAGAGTGCAGTCTGACCCGTAGAACGTTCCCTTGCATGTACAGATACCGGTTGACTGTTCACAGGTGTCGTTGAAACAGTGGTCAGGACATTTGAGAGTGCAGTCTGGCCCGTAGTACGCTTCCTTGCGCGTACAGTCTGCTCTTTCTGTGTCACATATGATGTCACAGCCATCAGAACACGTCTGTTCGCACTGTAGCCCAAAATTACCATCAGGACAAGTGTCATCACAGGTATAGCCAGGATGTTTGCAATGTTGGCATTTTCTGGATTTTCCTCACATAAAGAACTGACACTAAGACAAGACCCGGAGCAGTCGTGTCCATAGATCCCATGTGAAAAGTTGCCGTGACACGTACCGATGATGACGTGCAGCCTTTGCTACTCCCACCACACACTGTACAAAACGACCAAGAATGCCCGTCCAGACAATAGGTGTCTGTAAATGTTTGCACCTCACACACCGTCAGTGCACTCTCGTCCTGCGAAAAGGTCGGTGAGAACTCAAACTTACTGTGTGCCATTGTCGCTTGTATAGTGACTACAATAGTGTTCACATAAATATTTGGGTATGATATATCATTATACTGGAACATATATAATATATAATATATATATATATATATATATATATATATATATTATCGTTTGTCCCCGATTTTGTGGGACAGTCTCAGAAATAAGCAAAAAAGTCCTCTGAAATGTAAAAAATATGACAAATGTCCCCGAAATCAATGGGAAAAAATGGTCACCCTATCGTGCACTCAAGACAATGCGCATAGGTTCTATGAGAACAACAATTATATCCGTCCGTTATAAGAACGATAAGGGATCGTACATGTCTTGTGTTCTGTTTCTTTTTTAACCTTTCGATCGAACACATCTCTCATCATCATCACCAAGTACTCGGCCTGCTGGCGTAGGTGATCATGTCTCTCCACAACTTTCGATCTCGGCAGCTATTTATCATTTCTGTTCTTGGCCTTCTGCCAAGCCATTCTCTTAAGCTGTCTGGTATCTTTTCTATTTGCTTCCCTCTATCTATATGTCTCTCAATTTTCCCAGTTGTTACAATATATTCCAGCTGTTCCCTTCTCATTACATGGCCAACAAATTATAATTGTTTCTTCCTAATATTGGAAATTAGCTCTATTTTTGCTTTGGCCTCTTTCATAATATTTTCATTACTCTTCTTAGCTGTCCATGGTATTCTCAACATTCTTCTGTAAAACCACATTTCT
>JAVIAB010000104.1:19826302-19857797 GCA_032433765.1 Megaustenia siamemsis
ACCCATCCCTAATGTCGGATATTTCATCTGCTTGTCTCCAGCCTATGCCACAGACACGGTCTCTCCACCCATCCTTCATGTCGGATATTTCATCTACTTGTCTCCAGTCTAGGCCACAGACACGGTATCTCCACCCATCCTTAATGTCGGATATTTCATCTACTTGTCTCCAGTCTAGGCCACAGACACGGTCTCTCCACCCATCCCTACTCTTGGACATTTCATCTACTTGTCTCCAGTCTAGGCCACAGACAAAGTCTCTCCATCCATCCCTAATGTCGGATATTTCATCTACTTGTCTCCAGTCTAGGCCACAGACAAAGTCTCTCCACCCATCCCTAGTGTCGGATATTTCATCTACTTGTCTCCAGTCTAGGCCACAGACAAAGTCTCTCCACCCATCCCTAGTGTCGGATATTTCATCTACTTGTCTCCAGTCTAAGCTACAAAGAAGGGATCTCCATCCATATCTATTCTTCGACATGGTCTCTACTTCTCTCTAATATAGAACATTGTTCTTTTGGATCACCATGACGTCTCTTCACATCGTGTTCATGGCATGGCCCCTCTCTTCTTTCTATTAATCTATTCTATTTTTATTATAATATTATTGATACTAGTATCATGATCCATACACACATCATTAGATGGTTCTTTCTTCTTTCCGAAACAAGAGCCCTACAACTGTTTCTTTCTTTCTTTCTTTCTTTCTTTCTTTCTTTCTTTCTTCTGAAACAAGAGCCAGACAATTATTTCTTTCTTTCTTCTGATACAAGAATCGGACATCTGTTTCTTTCTTTCTTCTGATACAAGTGTCGGACAACTGTTTCTTTCTTTCTTCTGATACAAGTGTCGGACATCTGTTTCTTTCTTTCTTCTGATACAAGTGTCGGACATCTGTTTCTTTCTTTCTTCTGATACAAGTGTCGGACATCTGTTTCTTTCTTTCTTCTGATACAAGTGTCGGACATCTGTTTCTTTCTTTCTTCTGAAACAAGAGGAAGATAACTGTTTCTTTATTTCTTCTGATAGAAGAGCCAGACAAATTTTCTTTTTTTCTTCTGATACAATAATTAGAAAATTGTTTCTTTCTTCTGAATCAGGAGCCAAAGAACTGTGTCTTTCTTCTGAATCGGGAGCCAAAGAACTGTGTCTTTCTTCTGAATCAGGAGCCAGAGAACTGTGTCTTTCTTCTGAATCAGGAGCCAAAGAACTGTGTCTTTCTTCTGAATCAGGAGCCAAAGAACTGTGTCTTTCTTCTGAAACAGGAGCCAGAGAACTGTGTCTTTCTTCTGATACAGGAGCCAGATAATTATTTTTTTTTTTTTTTTCTTTCAGTTTCACAACTTCTGCCTGCCGCCATGAGCACAGCAAGACATTCATTAACCGAGGATGATGTCGATCGCTACAATCACACGTGGGCATTTTACTTTTTGCTACTGCTCTTCTTTACAACATGGCTGCTGCCACTGGCATTCGTTGACCGAGGCGTCTCCGTGTCCGCACAACTTGAAGAAAATCCAGGGTATGTCGCTAGATGTTGGACCCCAGCACAGTTCACTGAAGCTCATGACGATTATGCGAACGCCTGTTGTTCTTCTGCATTTAACAAGGCCATAAGGAACGCAGTTTATGGACAAGATAAGGAGAATATTGGTGGAGCCAAGTTGTATGTTAAAGATATGTGTGTAGATTGTCCAGAGGAGACGGAATTATTTCAGCCAAAAGTTAAAGATAAGGATCGCAGAAGGCAGGACGCAGCAAAGAATGTGGAAACAAGTTCTCAAGGTAAACATTTTATTTTTGTCCGAACGCCCCTGATTTTGTTTGTTCTCGCCCTTTGTTTAAAGTTACCGCACATTGTCTGGACATCGGTGTTCAGCTACGTAACTCACGTGTTGGAAACAGCTACTGCTGCCCAGATTCTGGTTGTGGGAGCCAAGAGTCAAATTACAGAGGAACATAGGAAAGCTTTACGGCAGACTATGAACCGGTCTTCGTGCTTCAGTAGCGTTCTGTACATGGTTCTGAAAGTCCTAACACTTGCAGTCACTATCGATGGGTTTCTCGTCGTGTGCTTTTACCTTCTCCCACGAGCGGAGAATCTCTTGGACCAGCGAGTATTGATAACTGATGTAGCCAGAAATAATTCAGGCTTTAATTTGCTCTGTGAATTTAATGTCTTGCATTCAACGTATAGGCATAGATATAGGGTTCAGTGCATGTTTAACCCAGAGAAACAGCCACCACCTGAAAACCTATACCGTGAATGATCTGGCACTAATCTGGTTGTATGAAGCTATGTTTACCTCCCTTGTGATGCTCTTTGCCGTTCTTGTTGCCATCAACATAGGCAGTTTCCTGATCTGGACTTTTGGACCCGTCCCCGGGCCATTTTATAAGAAGATCTTCAGAAACTCCAACTACCCAATGGATGTTTATCTACTTCTGAACATGGCGGATCTGAACGCCGGGCCTCTGGCATCTGGTGATCTGGAGGAATGTCTTGACGAGGAGACTCGACGGGATACGCCGAAGGAGGACGAGATGAAGTAGCTGCGAGACTAGAACATAGACTTCCGTCACTTTTCTCTTGTCACAGTTTGATTCTGTCTTTTAGACTTAGAGAGTGATACTCACTTGTTTGTTTTCATTTAACTTGTATTTTCTTTCATATCAATAAATGTAGACAGAAGAAGAGCCTGAGTAGAACAAGCGTGACGTGGACTGACAACATCAGAGACACGCTACAGCAACATCAGAGACACGCTACAGCAACATCAGAGACACGCTACAGCAACATCAATTGACAATGATTAGGGCTGCCAGAAGGGCGAGACCTTGAACTTTGTATCTCCACACCAGGTCGGCTCTAAGATGAAATGAAGAGAGCGAGATAAGACAACTCTCGCTAAGTTTTTGACATATTATCGTCATCATGTTCCATACCGGTTGGCGTAGGCGATCGTGTCCTTCCACAATCTTTTATCTACAGTGCATTAGACTAGACAGGTTAGTCTGTTACTAGAGACACTACGGAGAGGTGGAGCAGGGTCTGGATGGTTCTGGTTCACCGATCCTGGCGCAAGCCATCAACTGTGGGTCGCTGACAACTTCCAGCTCTGCTGATGTGAGGCGCGCATTCGCTTCCTGCTGTTGACTGTTTTCCATGCTATGACACTAAACTATCTAGTATTTTCTTTTCTTTGTGGTCCGCGATCTCTCCTTCCCTGTATTTTGCCAGTTGTAACCAAGTATTCCAACTTTCCTATCCTCATGATGTGCCCGAAAAATGTTTATTTTTTTCTTTCATGTTTCTTTGGAGCTCCCCTTTTGTGTTGGCCTCTTTGAGAATTTCCTGGTTGGTCTTTTTAGCTGTCCATTGAACTTTCAACATTCTTCTGAGAAATCCCATCTCTTTAGCCTCTAATCGTCTTTTCATTTGTTTGTTTTCTGTCCATGATTAGCTTCCATTGGTCATAATTGGGCTCTATATAGCACCAACGAACTCTCTTTCTCACTTCTATTGATATAGATTTGTTGCATAAGATATTTCTCATTTTCTGAAATGCTATTTCGGCCTGAGCTATTCTGTTTTTTATTTCTGTGGTGCATCTTCCATCTGATGTTATTATTGTGCCCAAGTATTTGAAACGTTGCACTTGTTTCAGATTTGTCCAGTTTATTTTTATGCTGCATGATAGTGGTGATTGTTTCTTCGATATAACCATTACCTCTGTTTCTTACTATTCAGACTGAGACCTTTCTCGTTGCTTTCTTTTACTATTATGTCTATCATTTCTTGTAGTTCATTCTCTGTCTCTGCTATTAAGACTGTGTCATCCGCATATCGCAAATTATTTATGTTATGACCGTTCACTTCAATTCCTTTTTTTGTCTACTATTGATCTCATAATATATTCGCTGTAAAGTGAAAATAAATCCGGCGACAGAACACAGCCTTGTCTGACTCCTTGTTTTATATATTGAAATTGTCCTGTTTGGTTGTTAATTCGTATAGCTGCTGTTTGTTGCCAGTACATGTTTTTTTATGATTCGCAGATCCTTGCCATCAATGTTTAATTTCTCCAGCATATTTATTATTTTCACATGCTTTACTTTGTCAAATGCTTTTGTGTAGTCCATAAAACAGATATATAGATCTTTCTTTACCTCTATAGATTTTTCTATCAATGTTCTTAAGATGTATATTGCATTATTGATGCCCTTTCCTTCCACAAATCCACATTGTTCCTCACTTATTTCTTGTTTTATTTTGTTCCTTACACGTCTCATGATGATTCTTAGTAATATTTTAGTCATATGGCTCATGAGACTAATAGTGCGATGGTCTTCACAATCAGTGGCTCCTGACTTCTTCGGTATGGCTACAAAGATAGATTTTAGTAGATCTTCGGGTATGTGTCCAGTGTTATATATGTCATTGAGTAGTTTTGTTATGACTTGTACTCCCAGCTCTCCTAATACATTTATCTCTTCGAATTATTATATTTTCGTGACCTGGAGCTTTGCCTCTTTTCATGTTTTGAATTATCTCCTCCACTTCATTCTGTATTATTGGTGGTCCAGTGTCTTTGTTTGAATTGTTTAGATCTGGTCTTTCATTATCATAGAGTTGACTGATATATTCTGTCAATCTTTCCATTATCTTCTCCTGTTCCATTGTTATATTTCCTTTCTTTGATTTCATACATCCTGAAACTTTGACTTCTTTTCTTCCTGTTAATTCATTTAACTGATTGTGCATAAATGTTGAGTCTTTATTTTGCTGTTTTTTCCATTTTTGTCACATCCTTTTTATGGTCATGATCATGGGAGGCCCCGGTATCACTGCAAACGAATTAAAATCCATAATTGTTCAACCGCCCGTGACAGTGGAATCATCCGAATTAATATCTCATCCGTCAAACAAAGAAAGGTAGCTGTAGTCCCATTATAAGAGTTTCAGCACACGAAAAAATTAAATAAGGCGAAACCGCACATAAATTGAACACAGCCATCGGTTCCGCATCATTCGATATCATCATTCATCGTAAGCAGTCTGAATATCGAAGCATAATCAGGATGAAACACATCTCATGGTGTGCACAGAGCACTTAAACTCAGTAGCTCCAGCAGCAATCCAGACTTGAAATATGAAGAAACTGCAGCAAGGAACACTTTTCAGACACAGTCTTTAACAGTTCCTGCCGCCTATCCGCCATATTGACCTGTATTTGACCAACTACTACTACTACTACTCCTACTACTTCTACTACTACTACTACTACTCCTACTACTCCTACTACTACTACTACCATCACTACTACTACTACTACTACTACTACTACTCCTCCTCCTCCTACTACTACTACTCATACTACTACTCCTAGTACTACTCCTACTACTCCTCCTCCTACTACTACTACTTCTAATACTACTACTACTACTACTTCTACTACAACTACTGCTACTCCTACTACTACTACTACTCTTACTACTACTGCTTTTCTCCTACTACTATTACTACTATTACTACTACTACTACTCTTACTACTACTACGACTCCTACTACTACTACTACACCTATTATTACTTGTACTACTACTACTACTACTTTACTCCTACTACTCCTCCTACTACTACTACTACTACTACTAGTACTCCTACAACAACAACTACTACTACTACTACACCTATTATTACTTCTACTACTACTACTACTACTTTACTCCTACTACTCCTTCTAATACTACTACTACTACTACGTTACTCCTACTACTACACCTACTACAACAACTACTATTCCTACTACTACTACACCTGTTGTTACTTCTACTACTATTACTTTACTCCTACTACTCCTAACTACTACTACTACTACTCCTACTAGTACTCCTACTACAACAACTACTACTACAATAACTACTGCTACTACTCCTACTACTACTACTACTACTACTACTACTACTACTCTAACTAGTACTCCTACTATAACAACAACAACAACAACTACTACTCCTATTAGTACTCCTATTACAGAAATTACAGTACTCCTATTAGTAGAAATGGGTACCAGGGTATTATCCTGGGAAGGTGAAGAATGTCGCTTCGCATCTGAGTTTCGATGCTTGAGGCTACACTATACAGAAATATCCGAACATTTCTGGATAGGCGACCGAGCACATATGGGTGTAAACTCGCGTGCTAAGACGCCGGTTCATGTCTCGTACTTTATCTTTACCTTTACTCCTATTACAACAACTACAACAACAACAACAACAACAACTACTACTACTACTACTACTCCTACTACTACTACTACTCCTACTAGTACTCCTACTACTATAACAACAACAACAACAACAACAACAACAACTACTACTACTACTACTACTACTACTACTCCTACTAGTACTCCTACTACAATACTACAACTACTACAACTACTACTACTCCTACTACTCTTACTACTACTCCTACTACTACTCATATTACTACTCCTTCTACTACTCCTACTCCAACTACTACTTTTAATATTACTTCTACTACTATTCGACTAAGAGGCGGCTAAGGAGATTGATCGATGGCTTGACAAGCTGTCAATGCAAAAAGTATTGTTATGGAAACAGCGCCATATATTTTAGAAACAGTGATCTCTGCAATATGTGCCATTTTGGCACGCAAGGTTTCTGTTTTTGAGATTGTGGTTCTGCCCTATGTGCCGTCTTCGGCTCGAAAGGACGACAGATAGATAGGATTTTTTTTCTTTTGGTCATTAATTAGCTGACGTCACATGCGCTTTGTTCCCAAACACCAGGGGTCATGACCTGGACGTGACCCCAATATCGTTACATGAAGTGGTCATTCTGCTGTTTTGACATACAAATTACAACATCTTAACAACAACAACAACAACAACAACAACAACAAAATGACAAAAATTCATAATTTAAAATAAATTATTTGACAAACGGACAACGAATGAGGTATTCTTGTGTTGCCTGTCTACCTAGCTCTGTTATGTTTTAAATGTTTTATCATTTTAAAATGTTTGCAAACAGACACATACAGCACATACATAAATTTATAATCTTAAAGAACATCTCAGTCTGTCTATATGGGGGACTGGTTGGTCTCGAGGTAAGACGCCGGCCTAGAGACAGAGAGGTTGTAGGATAAAATCTTGGGCTGCATCAGTTGGGATTTTTATTTATGATTTCTCTCTGCGACAACCACTCCTGGTCTCAGGAGCGAGGCCCGGCTTGAAACGACAATTACTCATCGACGGTTAAAAACATGAGTACCTCCGAAGTCGGAGTTATCTGCCTGTGCGGCGAGGAACCCCTGTGCACACGGCTACCAGGGAAAAATAGATTAACACGCAAAATTCTGTTCCTAGTCTCTAGGGACTTCGTCAGAGGTAAAAGCTGGCGAGCGAAAAGTCTGTCTGTATGAGTGCTTTCATCTCGTAGTCACGTTCTTTCTATCATTTTTATTTCTGCCCTCCTTCTTCCTGCCAACTTTCTAAACACCTCCGTTCGATATTCTTTCTTTACGTAGTTCTTCCACTGTCTGTGATACTTTTTATTTTATTTTCATGTCGTCTTTGACGAAGTTACTAAACTCTGATTGACACTTTTTTAATGTCCTATCCATGTAATAATAATATATTTCCACATGGCTTAAAATGAAATAATCAAATAATTAAAAGTCAGATAGCCGTCTTATTTACAGGAGTGGTTAAAATTAACATTTCACAATTTGGCTATCATCATCCATCATCATTAAGTACCATGCCGGATGATGTAGGTGATCATGTCTATGCACAATTATCGATCTCGACAGTTATTTATCATTTCTGTTGTTGACCTTCTGCCAAGCCATTCTCTTAAGCTGTCTGGTATCTTTTCTCTTTGCTTCCCTATATCTCTTCGTCCCTCAATTTTTCAAGTTGTCACAATATATTCCAGCTGTTCTCTTCTCATTACATGGGGAAAAATTTTTTTTTGCTTTGGCCTCTTTCAGAACCTTTTCATTACTCTTCTTAGCTGCCCATGATATTCTCAACATTCTATAAAACCACAATTCTACAGCCCCCAATGTGATATTTCTTTTCTGTTATCGTATT
This sequence comes from Megaustenia siamemsis, assembly GCA_032433765.1. Lineage (NCBI taxonomy): Eukaryota > Metazoa > Mollusca > Gastropoda > Stylommatophora > Ariophantidae > Megaustenia > Megaustenia siamemsis. The sequence goes on from JAVIAB010000104.1 coordinate 19,834,434, forward strand.
GCCCACGATTATATGTTAACACTGGTTCCATATGACATTTAAGAATTCTTTTTTTCTTCTTCTTTCCTCCCTCATTTGTCTTTCAGTTCCGAGAGGAGATATAATTTCCGGTTTTTCTCTTCTGTTCGCTTCTGCTGCTGCTATGTTTCCTAGTGCTTCTAATATTCCGACAATCCATCTTTATCGTGGTCGGCCCTTGGGTCTGGTGTTCTCGCAATGTTTATTGAAGGCTCGTTGTGTTGTGTTTTGATCTTTCTGTTGTGTCACGTGGGCAAACCATTTTATCTGTTGTTTCTTTATATATTGTATGGACTTCTTTTTTAGTCTGCCAAAAATAGATTACACAGTACCTATAGTACAGTATCTATAGTACGGTATCTATAGCACAGTATCTATAGCACAGTATCTATAGTACAGTATCTTTAATACACCATCTATAGCACAGTATCTATAGCACGGTATCTATAGTACAGTATCTATAGTACAGTATCAATAGTACAGTATCTATAGTACAATATCTATAGTACAGTATCTATAGTACAGAATCTATAGCACAGTATCTATAGTACATTATCTATAGCACAATATCTATAGTACAGTATCAATAGCACAGTATCTATAGAACAGTATCTATAGCACAGTATCTATAGCACAGTGTCTATAGTACAGTATTTATAGTACAGTATCTATAGCACAGTATCTATAGTACAATATCTATAGTACAGTATCTATAGCACAGTATCTACAGCACAGTATCTACAGTGACTATAGCAGCATCAAAATAAAACCTTTGCTATTTTCCCACATGAGCTTAATAGCCTGTAATAACCCAGTGCAGCAGCATGCCCTATATAACTCCAGGTTCTCGTTTCACATGACCAGATGTGTACAGGCGCTAATTGCAAGCACAGTGTTCCAGAGTTGAGCTACTGGGTTTTGCTGAAGAGAATTTTTGTAATTTACTCGGTTCGTGATAGTTTGTACAGTGATAGTTTGTACAGTGATAGTTTGTACAGTCAGTACTAACAAAGGTTTGTGCACACAGAAGGTTTGTGAATTGATTACAGTGCCTCCAGCACTTATAGTACTGCTTCTTTGTGTTTTCAAATATTTCATATACCTTTGAAGGTAATTCACTTATATGTTAAAGAATTAAGATTATTACAAAACATAACAAAACTATAAATTAATATAGAAGTTTTAACTATGATATACAAAGCTATGTTACGTCTTCTCAATATTCGTGTATGGTGCAGAAACATGGGCATTAGACAAGAAAACAGAACAGAAAATTGAAGCCTTTGAAATGTGGATTTATAGAAGAATAGGTAGAATTGGATGGAAAGAAAAGATAACAAACGATGAAGTTTTAAAACAACTGAAAATGAAAAGAGAACTACTAAACACAATTCAAACAAGACAAATGAGATAGTTGGGACATGTTAAAAGACACAAAAACCTACTAAAAGTAATCTTGGAAGGGTAATACAAGGTAAAAGAGGCAGACCAAGATTAACATGGAGGTGTAACATCAAAAGATGGACAAACCAACCTATGACAACCTGCACCATCAAAGCAAGAGACAGAGCTACATGGCGCTCCATGGTAGCCAACCTTCGTTGCGGAGACGGTACTCAGTGATGGTGATGATGTTTAAAACCTTAACCATAAAGCTCCTAGGTTCACTCAGGCTTAAATGAAACTTTTTCAGGGAAAAATACAGACAGCTGGATGTTGTGCTGGCCACGTGATCCCACAAGTTTCCGATATCAGATAAAATATAGGTACTAAGACAATATTCCCTGTTTGCCACAATAGAAGCCTCGCTTTTCATTTTCTGATACAAGAACTCGAAAACTGTTTATTATTTTTCTCAGTTTTACAGGTTAACTGTAGTCCCCATCATAGCAGCCTCAGCACACGTCAAAAGATATAAGGCGAAACCGCACTGAAAGTGAACACAGCCTACTGTTCCCTGTAATACGATATCATCATTCATCGTAAACAATTGAAATATCGAAACATGATCAAAACGGATGAGACACACAAGCTCACGGTGTGCACAGAGCACTTAACTCAGTAGCTCATGCAACAAGCCGGACTTGCTTTATGAAGAAACTGCAACAAGGAACACTTTTCATATACTAGAAATGTGACGAGATTCTGTGATTTCTTAAGTAAGAATTCAAAAATTTGTTTTTTTAAATTGTGTTTTCAACTTCACAGGGCAGCCATGATCACAGCAAGACGATCATTAACCGAGGATGATGTCGATCGTTACAATTACACGTGGGCATTTTACTTCTTGCTACTGCTCTTCTTTACAACGTTGCTCCTACCACTGACACTCGTTGCCAGAGCATCTAGAAGCTTCTCCGAATCCACACAACTTGACGAAGCGCCGGGGTATGTCGCTAGATGTTGGACACCTCAACAGTTCACAGAGGCTATGAACAGCTATGCTCATGAGTATTGTTCTTCTGGATTTAACCAAGCCATAAGGGAAGGAGTATATGGACAAGATAACGAGACTAGAGATAGAGTCAACGTGTATTTTCCTAGAGATGACTTGAATCCATCAGAGATGAAACTATTCCCCTCAAAATTGAAGGTAATCGCAAAAGGCAGGACGCAGCAAAAAATGTGGAAACGAGTTCTCAAGATAAACATTTTATTTTTGTTCGAACGCCCCTGATTTTGTTTGTTCTCGCCCTTTGTTTAAAGTTACCGCACATTGTCTGGACATCGGTGTTCAGCTGTGGGTTAAGTCATGTGTTGGAAACAGCTACAGCTGCCCAGTTCTGGATGTGGCAACCAAGAGTCGCATTAAAGAGGAACTGAGGAAATCTTTACGGCAGACTATGAACCGGTCTTCGTGCTTCAGTAGCGTTCTGTACATGGTTCTGAAAGTCCTAACACTTGCAGTCACTATCGCTGGGTTACTCGTTGTGTGCTTTGGCCTTCTCCCACGAGCGGAGAATGTCCAAAGAGACCTCGATCAGCGAGTTTTGCTAACTGAGGTAGCCAGAAATTATTCAGGCGTTACTTTGCTCTGCGACTTTAACATTAGGCGACTACAAAACACCGAAAGATATACTATTCAGTGTATCTTTACTCCGGGTATGTCACCATCAAACTGGAGCTCTCTAGAGAATGATCTGGCACTAATCTGGTTGTATGAAGCTATGTTTACCTCCCTTTTGATGCTCTTTGCCGTTCTGGTTGCCATCAACGTCGTCAGTCTCCTGATCTGGGCTACAAGACTGGTCCCAGGTCCATACCGGAAGAAGATCTTCAGAAACTCTAACTACCCAATGGATGTTTATCTACTTCTGAACATGGTGGATCTGAACGCCGGGCCTCTGGTATCTAGTGATCTGGAGGAATGTCTTGACGAGGAGACACGAAGGGACGTGCAGACTGAGGAGGAGATGAAGAACTTGGGAGACTAGAACAGAGACATGCTGTACCAGACTCTGCTATTGTCACAACTGAACACTACCTGCTGAACTTTGTTCTGCTTGTGGGAGATGTCACTTAACTTTCTTTTTTCTGTTTCTTGTAAAATCATCATCATCATCATCATCGAGTACCATCTCCGCAACGAAGATTGGCTACCGTGGAGCGCATTCCGCTCTGTTTCTTGCATTGATGGTGCAGTTTGTCATAGGCTGATTTGTCCATCTTTTGATGTTAATCGTCCATGGTAGTCTTGGTCTGCCTCTGCCTCTTTTACCTTGCATCTTCCCCTCCAGGATTACTTTTAGTAGGCTGTTGTGTATTTTACATGGCATTTGTCTTGTTTGAATTCTAGTAAAATAGTGTTTATTTCATAATTTTGTATTTCAAAATACTGTAATATTCATTTCTCTGTGCCCTGTTGTAGTGGGGAAAATTGTTAATTTATGTTGATATGTTATAGCAGCTTTATGTTTATTATACCTTTTCTGTACTCGCGGCCTTGCGCGGTATTTCATATAGTATTTATAACATACATATGTACCTATCTCCACGTTCAAGAGTAAACACACAATTGCGTTATGTTAAGTTAGAAGAATATTTACACGAAATTTGTTACACATGTTATGTTATAGAAGCACAACGTTTTCACGGTTTTGTTTTGTTAAATGTAACAATTTTAGCACGATTTGTATTTTGTAGTTATAACTAGTCGGCGGCCCCGTTATCACTGCAAACGAATTAAAATCCATAATTGCTCAACCGCCCGTGCCAGTGGAATCATCCGAATTAACATCTCATCGAATTGAAGGATCAAACATTAAAAGGCAGCTACAGTGCCTATCATAACAGCTACAGCACACGCAAAAAGACATATGGCGTAAGCGAAGCCGAAAGTGAACGCAGCCAAACTGTCCTTCGTCATACGATTTTATCATTCATCGTAAACAATCGGAATATCGAAAACGATCCGAATGAAATACACAGCTCACGGTGTGCACGGAACACTAAACTCAGTAGCTCCGGAAGCAAGCCGGACTTGGAATATGAGGAAACTGCAACAAGGAACACTTTTCAAACAGAACCTCAACAGATCCTGTCGCCTATCCGCCATATTGACCGGAAGTTTGATTTACATTTTATTTAAAATATAACCGTTTTCACAAGGTATTGGTTTGGTGAGAGAATAATTCTCATTGTTTTTGTTCAATTAAGATAACGTTCACCTACCACAAAAATAATTTAATTAATAAAACAGCCATTGAACTATCCCTTGTCGATAGTTGAACTCTAGTGAATGTCTTCATTCCTCTGTCCATTGGACGTTTATATTATCAACATGTCATTCTTCACTGATCGTTCTGTGCTCAGTTTTCAGAAGAGCTTGTAACATTATGTTCCATTTTTAGTAGCATTCTCAAGACTCATATTCCAAGTGATTTCTCTTAAACTGTTAGTATCGTTCTCTAGAATTATATTCTTAGTACAATTCTTTTACATTTTTTTCTATTTTAGTAGCATTCTCAGGACTTATATTCTAAGCAGAGTTCTCTTTTTTATAAAGATTTTAAAAAATAAATTGTAAATATTTTATATAGAGATAAGACCAAAATTATGATAGTTTATTTAGTTGCTAATATAACCAAACAAAAATAGAAGAAATACCTCTACTAGACGTGCAATCTTAAATATATCTGGGCAGCAATATAGACAAAGAGGGAGGAACAAAAAATGATACCAAAATAAGGATATCAAAAGCACGAGGAGCATTTGTTGCACTGGGAAAAATATGGAAGTCCAAAGAAAATAGATTAAATACAAAAATAAAAATGTTCAACTTTAATATTAAGTCAATCCTATTTTATGGCTGTGAAACATGGAGAACAACAATGACAATCATGAAGATACAGACTTTCATTAATGGATGCATACGCAGAATGAAAGGATGGAAATGGCAGGGCAAAATCATTAACATAGAATTATGGAAATGTACCAGTCAAATACCAGTGGATAAAGAGATACAGCGAAGACGATGGCACTGGATAGGGCGCATATTTCAGAAGGCAACTGAGATTATTACACAACAGGCCCTTTTTTTGGAATCCCCAGAGAAAAAGACAAAGAGGAGGACCAAGGAATTCCTGGAGAAGACAGACAGAAGCAGAGATGAAGATGATGGGGAAGACATGGAATGATCTTAAAAGGATGACAAGAACCAGAACAGCTTGGAAAGTGTTTGTTGAAGACCTATGCTCCACGGGGAGCTGAAAGGTAGAAGATGATAATTCTCTTAAGTTTGATCTTTTTAGTAGAATTCTCTGGGCTTATATTCTAAGCAGAATTCTCTTATTAAGTTTGTTCTATTTTTAGTGGCATTCTCTGGGCTTATATTCTAAGCAGAATTCTCTTATTAAGTTTGTTCTATTTTTAGTGCATTCTCTGGACTTATATTACAAATAGATTTCTCTTAAGCTTATAGTAGCCTTCTCTAGAATTACACTCTAAGTAGAATTCTTTTAAATTTGTTCTAATTTGGTAGCATTCTCAGGACTATTCTAAGTAGAATTATCTATGTTCTTCTGTTTCTCGTGTGCGATATTTATAGTTTCTGTTTTCTTGATGTTCATGTTGTATTGAATGCCCATGTTGTTAAGTCTATATAAGTGCTCTTGTAGATCTTCTATTTCCCCATGTGTTAGTAATATATCTTTAATAAGTCATTTCAGCATTTTAATTATCTAAAGATATCCCATCGATAAAAGTCGCCATTTTAGAGCTACTTTATTATTTTTTTTAATGAATATTGTGATTGACACGAGATAAAGTTTAAAAAAAATAATTGGCTCAGTTCTTGTGTGTATTGTTTCACTCATTTAAGTTTTACCATAAATTTGTTTTCATAAATGTATTTCATTTAATTCCGTAACAACTAAATATATACAGACAACAACATTAGAAGAATCATCATCATCGTGTGCCATACCGTTTGGCGTAGGTGATCCCGCCACAATGTTCTATCTACAGTGCATCGTATCAGTTCTGTTGTTGACTGTTTTCCATACCTTGACACCAAGCTATCCAGTATTTTCTCTCTTTGTTGCCCGCGATCTCTCTTTCCTTTTATTTGCCAGTTGTAACCATCTCATGATGTGTCCGAAAAATGTTGATTGCTTCTTTCTGACGTTTTTTAAGAGCTCCATTTTTGTGTTGGCCACTTTGAGAACTTCCTCATTGGTCTTTTTAGCTGTCCAGGGAACTTTCAACATTAGAAAAATAGTCAGAAGACAAAAGGTGCAGGAGAAAGGAGACGAGGCCAGGCACCATAAATACATCTTGCTCATTCTGCGGTCGGATCTGTCTATCCAATATTGGAAGATTTAGCCACTATCGTAAAAACGATGTTGTTAATGAAACGTAGACCTGATACAGAGAAACACAAAACTTAGACTATTCAAATCAAATGTACTATCAGCCCTTACGTATGCGTGTGAAAGCTGGAAAACAATAAAAGATATAGAAACAAAGTTGAACGCATTCGAAAATAATGTCTAAGGTAAATACTTGGTATAGCGTGGAACGAATTCAAAACAAACGAGGAAATTAGAGAAATCGCCAATCAACCACTAATATCTTCAGTAATAAGAAAAGACGATGGTCAAATGTTGGACATGTGATGAGGAGAGATAATAATCGAATAGCAAAGCAAGCCGTCATGTGGGAAACAACAGGTAAGAGAAAAAGAGGAAGACCCAGAGAGACACTGAGAAGAACATTGATGAGAGAGGCAAGAGCAGCAGGAATCGGCTCCCTCAATGAGATAGAGCTGCTTGCACAGAACAGAGACAAATGGCGAGATTTGATAAAATATCTTTAAAAGAATTGAAAACTGCTAGAACAAAAATTCAGATAAGAGAAGGAGTATCTTGGTCTACGCCCTATGGGCCGGCTACGGCTCGAAAGGCCAATAGATAGAAGCTGTTCTGTGGAACATGCATCCAACATAAAACACTAACGTTTAACTAAACTATTGATATATCATGATTGTTTCCTACCAAACGTTAATAATGAAACCAAAGGTCATATAGTAAATGCGTGCACACACACGCACACATGCATACACGAGAAGTCTCAAATGAAACCCGTCCCAGTGGCTTTATAACAAAAATATGTATTGTTAATCAGCTGGTGTAGTAAAAATAGTAAAGTACCTCCGTCACGCCAATTTGGTGTTAGTGACCCTATATTTTACAGACCTTCGGCACATGATTTTTGGGTAATGTGGTCGTGTTACGCCCGTGCTGCTTTACTTTCCCAGAAAAAAAATCAGGTACCCATTAAAGGCAGGGTGAACCCGGAAGCCGTCGGTTGGGATCGAACCCTACCCTTGTCCTTTGTAGTCCAGTTCACTAACCACTGAGCTATCGTGGCGGCTCCCTAATCAGCTGGTGTGGCAGAATCAAATAAAGCTATTGTTATGAAGCAAGTACTCTTCGGGGTTCTTTAGAAAACGTCACTATAAGCATTGAGACAAGCATCGCACTGTTTGAGTAGACGGCGGATGCTGTCAGAGAAAAATGATTTTGGCTGCTCATTAAACTATTTTGTCATTGAGGTCGTGAGGTCAATCTCAAGTTGTTGTCCCTTTAGAGATTTTTTTAAGGGACCGTTAAATAAAGTCACAAGGTAGCAGATGGAGACTGATATCTGGTTGCTGCAGAACTTACCACCGTTTCCTTGACAACGCTTTCTGCACAATGTTCGAGACATGTGACGAGCGTTGCCGTGGAACAGAATCACACCACACAAAAGCACGCCGGGTCTCTTATACTTGATTTCTGTATCCAGGTTGTCTATCGTGTCTTTGTAGCGGATGACTTTGATGTACGCACCAGACTATATCGTGTCTTTGTAGCGGATGACTTTGATGTACGCACCAGACTATATCGTGTCTTTGTAGCGGATGACTTTGATGTACGCACCAGACTATATCGTGTCTTTGTAGCGGATGACTTTGATGTACGCACCAGACTATATCGTGTCTTTGTAGCGGATGACTTTGATGTACGCACCAGACTATATCGTGTCTTTGTAGCGGATGACTTTGATGTACGCACCAGACTATATCGTGTCTTTGTAGCGGACGACTTTGATGTACGCACCAGACTATATCGTGTCTTTGTAGCGGATGACTTTGATGTACGCACCAGACTATATCGTGTCTTTGTAGCGGATGACTTTGATGTACGCACCAGACTATATCGTGTCTTTGTAGCGGACGACTTTGATGTACGCACCAGACTATATCGTGTCTTTGTAGCGGATGACTTGATGTACGCACCAGACTATATCGTGTCTTTGTAGCGGATGACTTTGATGTACGCACCAGACTATTTAAACTTTGCCAATTGTAGCTCTTTATGGTCTAAAATTGCGGACTGAGACACGCCGGACATTTTTTCATACGACCTGCAACAAAACGAATGAATACGTCACGGAGAATGAAAACATAAAAAAAACACTTGTACACTGATGTGTGTGTTTATTACCAATCATGAAATCATGAAAATACACACCTTCATTAATGGATGCTTACGCAGAATACAAAGATGGAAATGGCAGGACAAAATCACTAAAATAGTGGAAGATCAGAGATTAGTAAATCCAAGTTTCCTGAGTGAAATATTCAATTTTTAAACTTCAAAAGTTTTTTAATTTTAGGATCAAATTCATCTAATCACATCAAACATAAAATGGAGGAACCCTGTGTGTTTTATCTTCCTGGAATAACACAAATAAACAAATCAACAAAGACATCAGCAACAAACAGATGTGAGCTGTGGGTAGGAATTCAACAGCTGCATTAGTAAATAATGATAAGGATATTATATTGTAAATAATGATAAGGATATTATATTGTAAATAATGATAAGGATATTATATTGTAAATAATGATAAGGATATTATTTTGTAAATAATGATAAGGACATTATATTGTAAATAATGATAATGACATTATATTGTAAATAATGATAAGGATATTATAGTGTAAATAATGATAAGGATATTATATTGTAAATAATGATAAGGATATTATAGTGTAAATAATGATAAGGACATTATATTGTAAATAATGATAAGGATATTATGTTGTAAACGAACTTAATCACCTATGCTTTCAGGCACGGTACTTGATGATGATTGCGCCTGACGTCATTACGCACCCCTCTACTCAACCCCCCTAAACAACATAAATTCCCTTACATCAACCACGTGTTCAAATGACCGTCATTACTACTCCCCACGGGCGGTTACTATGACTAATTTCCCCGCTAAATTCTCCACGTTTGCAACTAATCTACAGAAGCACGTGTCTGCTCCCGAATTCATACCAAATTATACACCCAACTAAGAAGAGTAATGAAAACATTCTAAAAGAGGTCAAAACAAAGAGAGAGATAATTTCCAATATTAGGAAGAAACAATCATCATCGTTTAGCCATGTAATGAGAAGAGAACAACTGGAATATATTGTGACTGGGAAAATTGAGGGATAAAGAAATGAGGGAAGCAAAGAGAAAAGATCCCAGACAGCTTAAGAGAATGGCTTGGCAGAAGGCCAGAGAGATAGATAGATAGATAGATAGATAGATAGATAGATAGATAGATAGATAGATAGATAGATAGATAGATAGATAGATAGATAGATAGATAGATAGATAGATAGATAGATAGATAGATAGATAGATCATCATCATCATCAAGTACCGGGCCTACTGGCGTATGTGATCATGTCTCTCCACAACTTTCGATCTCGGCGGCTATTTATCATTTCTGTTGTTGACCTTCTGCCAAGCCATTCTCTTAAGCTGTCTGATATTTTTTATTTTGCTTCCCTCTATTTTATCGTCCCTCAATTTTCCCATTTGTTACAATATATTCCAGTTGTTCTCTTCTTATTACATGGCCAAAAATGATGATTGTTTCTTCCTAATATTGGAAATTAGCTCTCTTTTTGCTTTGACCACTTTCAGAACATCTTCATTACTCTTCTTAGCTGTCCATGGTATTCTCAACATTCTTCTGTAAAACCACATTTCTACAGACTCCAGTGATTTTCTTGTCTGTTGTCCTATTGCCCATGATTCGCATCCATATGTTAAGCCTGGCTCTACGTAACATTAAGAACTCTTTTTCTTGTTTCTATTGTCAAAAATGGATTGCATAGTATCTTCCTCATTTTCTGGAAAGCTGCTTTTGCCTAAACCATTCTGCATCTCACCTCTTTTTTACATCTTCCGTCTGAGGTTAACAAAGTTCCCAAATATTTAAATTAATTTACCTGTTTTAATATTGATCCACTTGTCTTTATTTTGCACTGAGGTGATGCCTTTTTCTTTGTTATTACCATTACATCTGCCTTTTTGCATCTTTATTTTGCTTACAGTCTTGTTGTGGCGATTCATGATTGTACATAGAAGTTACGACGGTGGTTTTCTGTTGCCTTCCGTCGGTTTGTTTACGGTTGACTCCGCTAGCCTTTGACTAAAAAGTCTCACCTACTAGGCAGTGGGGTTGTTTTACTTCGGGTACCCTCCTTAGCCTTTTACTCGCCCGAGCTGACCTTAAAGGCAGCAGGGCAGCCACAGGTTGTACTGTTTACTGCATACAGTAGCAGGTAAAATTACCCGACCTGAAAAAATAATAATAAATATAATAAAACTTATAATAATATAAATAAAACTTAATAAATATACTAAAATAAAAACAAATAACACCAGGGCTAAAACTATGAATAGCAAAATGTTAGACCTTCTCAACATTCTTATAAGGTGCAGAAACATGGACATTGGACAAGAAAGCAGAATAGAAAATTGAAGCCTTTGAAATGTGGATTTATAGAAGAATAGGTAGAATTGGATGGAAGCAAAAGAAAACAAACGATGTCTTAAAACAACTAAAAATGAAAAGAGAACTACTAAACACAATTCAAACAAGACAAACTAGAATTTTGGGGCATCTTAAAAGATATAACAGCCTACTAAAAGTAATCCTGGAGGGGAAAATACAAGGTAAATGAGGCAGAGAAAGACCAAGACTAACATGGACAAGTAACATCAAAAGATGGACAAATCAGCCTATGACAACCTGCACCATCAAAGCAAGAGACAGAGCGGAATTGAGCTCCATGGTAACCAACCTTCGATGTGGAGACGGCACTCAATGATGATGATGATAATGTAATATTTAGATACTAACTCAACAGCTATTACTGTGTCACCCAGCTGCATCAAACTAGCGTGTCACACAGTGCATCAAACCTAGCGTGTCACCCAGTGCATCAAACCTAGCGTGTCACCCAGAGCATCAAACCTAGCGTGTCACCCAGAACATCAAATCTAGCGTGTCACCCAGAACATCAAACCTAGCGTGTCACCCAGTGCATCAAACCTAGCGTGTCACCCATCAAACCTAGCGTGTCACCCAGTGCATCAAACCTTGCGTATCACCCAGAGCATCAAACCTAGCGTGTCACCCAGACCATCAAACCTAGCGTGTCACCCAGACCATCAAACCTAGCGTGTCACCCAGAACATCAAACCTAGCGTGTCACCCAGACCAATAAAACATAGCGTGTCACCCAGACCATCAAACCTAGCGTGTCACCCAGACCATCAAACTAGCGTGTCACCCAGTGCATCAAACCTAGCGTGTCACCCAGACCATCAAACCTAGCGTGTCACCCAGTGCATCAAACCTAGCGTGTCACCAGACCATCAAACCTAGCGTGTTACCAGAGCATCAAACCATGCGTGTCACCCAGACCATCAAACCTAGCGTGTCACCCAGACCATGAAAACCTAGCGTTTCACCTAGTGCATCAAACCTAGCGTGTCACCCAGACCATCACACCTAGCCTACATCACTCCAGTTCCGTCTACCCCACGAGCAGTGAGATCAATATCAACAATCACCAGCCGCGCGTGCAACAAGCTCAGAACAAAGTATTTTGCACTGTTATTTGTTATCATTTTTAGATAGTAATTGCTGTCAAATATAACCTAAAAGACTTAGTTTGTGGTTGAACGGATCGTGCCGTGCCAATAAAGAGGAAAATCCCGAGGAACCTAGTCTGTGATTCATTGAAGGAAGCTTTAGTTCAGATGTGTACATAAACAAATACTGCAAGTAGCTCGTTCTTCACTTCTGCTTCTGGGTTTCGCCCAACGTTGCTGTCAGCCAGGAATGTCTAGTCCATAGATTTGTGTGCACAGAACGTGTTTGAACTGATTCCAGTCCCACCACAGCTTCCAGAATTATTCTTTTGCGCTTGCAAATATTTAATCGACTGTTGAAGGTAATTCATTATATGTTAAAGAATAAAACAGATAATGGTTACTTACAATTTATAAAAAAAAAAGCTAGAAATTAATATAGAAGATATAACTGCGATATCATATGCAAAGGAATTTGCAAAACAATAACAATATGTATAATATAAATTAATAACGCACTTGAGTTTAGGTGATCACATATTTTCTATATTAAAGTCATTATATCATTAGAAGGCAGCCGCGGTAGCTCAGGTGCTAGTGAACTGGATTACGAAGGACAAGAGGTTCGATCCTGGTCGACGGCTTCCAGGTTTACCCAGCCTTAAATGGGTACCGGATTTTTTTTTCTGGGAAAGTAAAGCGGAACGAGAGTAATACCGACCACATTACCCGTAAATCATGTGCTGAAGGTCTGTAAAATGTATGGTCACTAACACCATATTTCCTATACAACACTTGGCGTGACGGGGCTCTTTACTTTTTTTTACTTATATCAATAGAATGGCAATTTTGCATAAAATTGGAGGGAAAATTACGAATAATAATTTAAAAAAATAAATCATTGTTATTATTGACATTGTTACTCTCAACTTAACTCATATGTTTAGTCGGTCCTACTATATGGCTGTGAAACATGGAGAACAACAAAATTGACACTCACGAAGATACAGACTTTCATTAATGGATGCTTACGCAGAATAAAAGGATGGAAATGTACCAGTCAAATACAGTGGATAAAGAGATACAGCGAAGACAATGGCGCTGGATAGGACACACACTACGGAAGCATCTGAGAGTATTACACAACAGGCCCTTTTTTGAATCCCCAAGGGAAAAGACAAAGTGAAAGACAAGGAAATCTTGGAGAAGGCAGATAGAGGCAGAGATGAAGATGATGGGGAAGACATGGAATGATCTTAAAAGAATGGCAAGAAACAGAACGACTTGGAAAGTGTTTGTTGAGGACCTATGCTCCACTGGGAGCTAAAAACGTAGAAGAAGAAGATTGACATTGTTGCAAAGAAAAAATAAACTGAATTAGTAGCAAAGGTTTCGTGTTCATATTTGTAGATCGCACTTTGCTGTTTTGACAGCAGAGACGGAATTATTTCTGCTTACGTGAGTTTACAAAATAAATTATTCACAATAAACGTTTTGAAATTGTGTTTCTCCACTTCTTCTACCTTTTTATGGATTTGGAGAGGTGGGGATCTGGTAGTCTAGTGATACGACGTTTGCCTCATGACAGCAAGGACACGGGTTCAAAACCCAGCAGAAGTCGTGGTAATTTTTTTTTATATGAGAAAATAATCCGTGGTAGCTCTTGGGTTAGGGAGCCGAAATAGCTCAGTGGTTAGTGAACTGGACTACAACGGACAAGAGGTAGGGTTCGATCCCAACCAACGGCTTCCGGAAACACCCCGCCTTAAATGGGTACCGGATTTTTTTCTGGGAAAGTAAGCGGTACGGGCGTAATACCGACCACATTACCCCAAAAATCATGTGCTGAAGGTCTGTAAAATGTATGGTCACTAACACCATATTCCCTATACGCCACTTGGCGGGACGGGGGTACTTTATTTAAAAAAAAAACATTTTTCTAACTATAGTGCATCGTATCAATTATATTGTTGACTGTTTTCCGTGCAATGACACCATCTATCTAGTATCGTCTCTCTTTGTCGTCCGCGATCTCTCTTTCCCTGTATTTTGCCAGTTGTAACAAAGTATTTCAACTTTCCTCTTCTCATGATGTGCCCGAAAAATGTCGATTGTTTCTTTCCGATGTTTTTTTATGAGCTCCCCCTTTATGTTGGTCTCTTTGAGAATTATTTCGTTTTTTTTTCCAGCTGTCCAGGGGATTTTTAACATTCTTCTGAAAAATCCAATCTCTGTGCCGCTAATCGTCTTTCATTCAGTTATCCCTCCGACCTCTAGAAGATTTCCTTAGCCTTAAATGAGACATTTTCAGGGGAGGAGGGATAAGCCGAAAGCCGGAAATTGTGCTGACCACGTGATTCCACTGTGACTTGATTGCAGAAATAACATATCGGTACTAGCACCGTGACCATCTTACATGTATGTCATACTAGAAGTGTGACGAGGTTCAGTGATTTCTTAAGTAAGAATTTGAAATCTTGTTTTTTTCTTAATTTTTTTTTTAAACTTCACAGGGCAGCCATGAGCACAGCAAGACGTTCATTAACCGAGGATGGTGTCGATCGCTACAATCACACGTGGGCATTTTACTTCTTGCTACTGCTCTTCTTACAACGTGGCTCCTACCACTGACACTCGTTGCCAGAGCATCTGGAGGCTTCTCCGAGTCCACACAACTTGACGAAACGCCGGAGTATGTCGCTAGATGTTGGACACCTCAACAGCTCACGGAGACTATGAACAGCTATGCTCATGAGTATTGCTCTGTTGAATTTAAAAAGGCTGTGAGCAACAAGATATACGGACAAGATAAGGGGACTTCAGCGCTTATTTATCAAGATTTATTTGAATCTTCTCCGAAGGAAAACATTCCGCCAAAATTTGAAGATAAGGACAATAGTGGAAAAGGCGCAGCAAAAGATGTGGAAATAAGTTCTCAAGATAAACATTTTATCTTTGTACGAACGCCCCTGATTTTGTTTGTTCTCGCCCTTTGTTTAAAGTTACCGCACATTGTCTGGACATCGGTGCTCAGCTGTGGGTTAAGTCACGTGTTGGAAGCAGCTACAGCTGCCCAGCTTCTGGATGTAGGAGCCAAGAGTCACTTAAAGAGGAACTGAGGAAAGCTTTACGGCAGACCATGAACCGGTCTTCGTGCTTCAGTAGCATTCTGTACCTGTTTCTGAAATTCCTAACACTTGCAGTCACTATCGCTGGGTTACTCGTCGTGTGCTGTGACCTTCTCCCACGAGCGGAGAATGTCCAGAGAGACCTCGATCAGCGAGTTTTGCTAACTGAGGTGGCCAGAAATTATTCAGGCACTACATTCTACTGCAACTGTAAAATTAGGCAATTGCACCTATTGCACGATTACACGTTTCAGTGTATCTCTTCCCTAGGGATCTCACCAGCAACTAAAATATCTGGCGAGTATGAGCAAGCTCTGATCTGATTGTATGAAGCTATATTTACCTCCCTTGTGATGCTCTTTGCCGTTCTGGCTGCCATCAACATCGGCAGTCTCCTGATGTGGACTGCAAGACTGGTTCCAGGACCATACCGCAAGAAGGTCTTCAGAAACGATAATCTTTCATTGGATATTTATCTACTTCTGAACATGGCGGATCTGAATGCCGGACCTCTGGTAGCCATTGACCTGGGGCAGTGTCTTGACGAGGAGACTAGACGGGATGTGCAGACTGATGAGGAGATGAAGAAGCTGCGAAACTAGAGCAAAGATCTGCCTACCAGACTCAGCACAGCTTAACATTGTTGAACTTTGTTCTTTTGGTTGAATATTTTTCTCTTGGTGTTGTTTTCTTTGTAGTAATTAGTGTTCATTTAACATTTTTTCCCCTTTTCATTTTAACGTAATGTTCATATATCTTTGTCGTGTTTATAGTAAAACGATGTTCAAACTGTTTTGTTAAAATACAAAAAAATGTATATGTTATTGTTTCAATGGTAGCATAATATTGTTCATTGATTTTGTTCCGTTACATTACAGGGGTGGGAAGTTTTTTATTTTCTGAGGGCCAGATCTGAAAACTATGAAGACACCGAACGCCAGATATCATCACCTAATGAAGTCAATATATAGATGACCTAATTTACATTCACAAACGATTGTAATGTAAAAATTGCATTAGTATGGAGAGTTGAAGACAGAAAACAAAGTGGAATGAAAGGGAGAGTTGAAGACAGAAAACAGAGTGGAATGAAAGGGAGAGTTGAAGACAGAAAACAGAGTGGAATGAAAGGGAGAGTTGAAGACAGAAAACAGAGTGGAAAGAAAGGGAGAGTGGAAGACAGAAAACAAAGTGGAATGAAAGGGAGAGTGGAAGACAGAAAACAGAGTGGAAAGAAAGGGAGAGTTGAAGACAGAAAACAGAGTGGAATGAAAGGGAGAGTTGAAGACAGAAAACAGAGTGGAATGAAAGGGAGAGTTGAAGACAGAAAACAGAGTGGAAAGAAAGGGAGAGTGGAAGACAGAAAACAAAGTGGAATGAAAGGGAGAGTTGAAGACAGAAAACAGAGTGGAATGAAAGGGAGAGTGGAAGACAGAAAACAGAGTGGAATGAAAGGGAAAGTTGAAGACAGAAAACAGAGTGGAAAGAAAGGGAGAGTGGAAGACAGAAAACAGAGTGGAATGAAAGGGAGAGTTGAAGACAGAAAACAGAGTGGAATGAAAGGGAGAGTTGAAGACAGAAAACAGAGTGGAAAGAAAGGGAGAGTGGAAGACAGAAAACAGAGTGGAATGAAAGGGAGAGTTGAAGACAGAAAACAGAGTGGAAAGAAAGGGAGAGTGGAAGACAGAAAACAGAGTGGAATGAAAGGGAGAGTTGAAGACAGAAAACAGAGTGGAATGAAAGGGAGAGTTGAAGACAGAAAACAGAGTGGAAAGAAAGGGAGAGTGGAAGACAGAAAACAGAGTGAGTAAAAGGGAGAGTTGAAGATAGAAAAACAGTGGAATGAAAGGAAGTGTGGAAGACAGAAAACAGAGAGGAAAGAAAGGGAGAGTTGAAGACAGAAAACAGAGTGGAATGAAAGGGAGAGTGAAGACAGAAAAACAGAGTGGAAAGAAAGGGAGAGGGAAGACAGAAAACAGAGTGGAAAGAAAGGGAGAGTGGAAGACAGAAAACAAAGTGGAATGAAAGGGAGAGTGGAAGACAGAAAACAGAGTGGAATGAAAGGGAGAGTTGAAGACAGAAAACAGAGTGGAATGAAAGGGAGAGTTGAAGACAGAAAACAGAGTGGAAAGAAAGGAGAGTGGAAGACAGAAAACAGAGTGGAATGAAAGGGAGAGTTGAAGACAGAAAACAGAGTGGAATGAAAGGGAGAGTTGAAGACAGAAAACAGAGTGGAATGAAAGGGAGAGTTGAAGACAGAAAACAGAGTGGAAAGAAAGGGAGAGTGGAAGACAGAAAACAAAGTGGAATGAAAGGGAGAGTTGAAGACAGAAAACAGAGTGGAATGAAAGTGAGAGTGGAAGACAGAAACAGAGTGGAATGAAAGGGAGAGTTGAAGACAGAAAACAGAGTGGAAAGAAAGGAGAGTGGAAGACAGAAAACAGAGTGGAATGAAAGGGAGAGTTGAAGACAGAAAACAGAGTGGAATGAAAGGGAGAGTTGAAGACAGAAAACAGAGTGGAAAGAAAGGGAGAGTGGAAGACAGAAAACAGAGTGGAATGAAAGGGAGAGTTGAAGACAGAAAACAGAGTGAATGAAAGGGAGAGTTGAAGACAGAAAACAGAGTGGAAAGAAAGGGAGAGTTGAAGACAGAAAACAGAGTGGAATGAAAAGGAGAGTTGAAGACAGAAAACAGAGTGGAATGAAAGGAGAGTTGAAGACAGAAAACAGAGTGGAAAGAAAGGGAGAGTGGAAGACAGAAAACAGAGTGGAGTAAAAGGGAGAGTTGAAGATAGAAAACAGTGGAATGAAAGGAAGTGTGGATGACAGAAAACAGAGTGGAAAGAAAGGGAGAGTTGAAGACAGAAAACAGAGTGGAATGAAAGGGAGAGTTGAAGACAGAAAACAGAGTGGAAAGAAAGGGAGAGTGGAAGACAGAAAACAGAGTGGAATGAAAGGGAGAGTTGAAGACAGAAAACAGAGTGGAATGAAAGGGAGAGTTGAAGACAGAAAACAGAGTGGAAAGAAAGGGAGAGTGGAAGACAGAAAACAGAGTGGAGTAAAAGGGAGAGTTGAAGATAGAAAACAGTGGAATGAAAGGAAGTGTGGAAGACAGAAAACAGAGTGGAAAGAAAGGGAGAGTTGAAGACAGAAAACAGAGTGGAATGAAAGGGAGAGTGGAAGACAGAAACAGAGTGGAATTAAAGGGAGAGGGGTGAGACAGAAAAGGGGAGGAGTAGAAAACATTCAATAATAAACCATTTACAGACTCAGGGAATGGAAGATGTAGCAATTTTGAAATCAAATACAAGGGCCGGTCAAAAATATATAGTGCTTGCCGGGCCGGATCTGACCCGCGGGCCGTATGTTGCCCACCTCTGCGTTAGAATAATGTTCAATTGTCATTTGTTCTAGGGATACAATGTTCATTGACAATTCGTCGTCGACAGTGATGTTTGTGTGAATTGTATTTACCTTTTGCCACGTTCACTGAATGTTCATGTTACTATTATGTTTCTTGTTATCACTGCATTTACAGTACGTTCTATTTTTAGAATGTCTTCTGTGGACTTTGCTCTAATTTTAGTAGTGTTCGTATGGTTTTGTTCTATTCTAAACAGAGTTCTTTAAAATTTGTTCTGTTCTCAGTAGCCGCCGTAGAACATTTTTTTTTAAAAAGTTATTATCACATTTCACTAGAATTCATTTCTGTTCTTTCGAGAAAATTCTATTTAGAACTATAGTCTAGCCGTAACAACGTTGTTTGTTTTTTTCCCTTAGAAAATTCTTAGAACAACGTTCACAAATTGCTGTTTTCTTAGAAAAATATTTAAAATGTTACTTCCATAAAACGATGTTCACAAATTGTTGTTTTCTTAGAAAAATATTTTAAAATGTTACTTTCATAAAACGATGTTCACAAATTGTTGTTTTCTAAGAAAAATATTTTAAAATGTTACTTTCATAAAACAATCTTCACAAATTGTTGTTTTCTAAGAAAAATATTTTAAAATGTTTACTTCCATAAAACAATGTTCACAAATTTTATTTCCATAGAACAATGCTCACATATTTTATTTTCTTTGAACAATGTTCACACATTTTTATTTTATAGAACAATGTTCACACGTTTTATTTTTATAGAGCAATGTTCACACATTTTATTTTTATAGAACAATGTTCACAGATTTTATTTTTATAGAACAATGTTCACACGTTTTATTTTTTTTGTAGAACAATGTTCACACGTTTTATTTTTATAGAACAATGTTCACATACGTTTGATTTTTTAGAACAATGTTCACACGTTTTATTTTTATAGAACAATGTTCACACGTTTAATTTTATAGAACAATGTTCACACGTTTTATTTTTATAGATCAATGGTCACACGTTTTATTTTTATAGAGCAATGTTCACACATTTTATTTTATAGAACAATGCTCACGCATTTTATTTTTATAGAACAATGTTCATACATTTTATTTTTATAGAACAATGCTCACACGTTTTATTTTTATAGAGCAATGTTCACACATTTTATTTTTATAGAACAATGTTCATACATTTTATTTTTATAGAACAATGCTCACACATTTTATTTTTATAGAACAATGCTCACGCATTTTATTTTTATAGAACAATGCTCACGCATTTTATTTTTTATAGAACAATGTTAAAAAATATATTCACAATTTGTTTCTTTTTCCTTTTAATAATAATCAGATATTCGATAATTTTCGATAACTTCCGGTAAATATGGTGGATAGGCGGCAAGGGCTATTGAGGCTCAGTCTGAAAAGTGTTCCTTGTTGCAGTTTCCTCATATTCCAAGTCTGGCTTGCTGCCGGAGATACTGAGTTTAGTGCTCAGTGCACACCGTGTGCTGTGTTTTTCATCCGGATCGCATTTCGATATTCCGATTGCTTACAATGTATGATGATATCGTATGACGAAGGATAGTTCATCTGCGTTCACTTTTGGTGCCGCTTGGCCTTATGTCTTTTGGCATGTACTGTGCTTGCTGTGATGGGGACTGCAGTTGCCTTTCTTTGTTAGGATCCTTCAATGAGATGAGTTTTAATTCGGATGATTCCACTGACACGGGCATTTGAGCAATTATAGATTTTCATTCATTGGCAATGATACCGTGGCCTTCGACTAACCATAACCACAATTGATAATTTTCATGATTATCAGTAAGACTTACACATTTTGTATTATTCTTAAATTTATATTCTTCACAAGTTTTCTTTTTTTCATTTCCTTAAATAGAATGTCCACAGGTAATGATTACGTCATCTATGGCATATTTTTTTCTGATATAGATAATTACATTTATTATTGGTCGTTTCAAAATATTTTGAAGGTGTTTAAAATTCCATATCTCTGCAACCAATTGATTGATAATGCTGAAATTTTGCATATGGTCTTGTGATTTTTTGGTCCCAAGAAGTACATTCATTTCCTCACCAACAAACGTATAGTTTTAAATATTCTTTATTTGAAGTATACAAATTTAAGGCATTTTGGTCAAACCATATATTTGGAGGAATTACCGCTTCATATGAGTGAGCACCCACGGACTTGTCATCTTGAACGTAATGCGCGCCAATTTCCCTGTTTTAAGCACTAAAAAACACATAAAACGCGTCATAGTTATAATTTTATATCCGGTGCATCCCATTTCCTGTCGTTTTGTTGTGATTTATGTGCAACGGCGTATCCTAATTATTGGGTAATTTCGTTAAATTTGTGATCTGTTAGTCAATGGGTATAAAAGTAAAGTTCCTTACATTGCAATCAGTGGCAATAAAGGTGTATAAATATTTTTGCATAGAAGCTAAGCGTGGAAAACTGTATCGAAGCATCTCAAAGCCAGAAAAGAGAACTATTCACGCATTGGGTATAAGCAAACGCTTTTTCAAACAAGTGCTTAAAGCTAACGGAGTGTCCAGTTCAATCAAGACTAGGACGCTAGGAAGAAAGAAAGTAGTAGATAGTTTTGACAAGGAAGTGATTAGAAGAGCAATTTGTAAAATGTTCGATTCCAAAGAAACTGTGACTTTAAGAAAACTGAAAATTCGACTGAGAGCAGAAAATGACATTGTTGTGTCGAAAAAACATTATGGAGAACTGTTAGAAGCATCGGTTTTACGTTTAGAAAGTACGATAGTGGTAGAAATGTCATCTGCGAGAAGCCGCACTTAGTTTCTATGAGGAGTAAATATTTACGTGAAGTACGGGAAATGCGTAACCAAGGTTATGATATTGTATTTCTAGATGAATCTTGGATAAATTCTCACCACACAAGTGCAAAGGAATGGCAGTTATCAGATGGAAGTATTAAAAGATGTGTACCCACTGGAAAAGGACAGCGTATTATAATGGCACATGCAGGCAGCCGAAAAGAAGGGTTGGTGAAAAATGCAGAACTTATATTCACCTCTAATTATACTGACAACAGGGACTATCACACCGAGATGAATGGCCATATATTTAGAGAGTGGATTGAAAATACTCTTCTTCCAATTCTAGACAGACCATCCTGTCTGGTAATGGACAACGCGTCGTACCACAACGCTGTGGCAGAAGAAGACAAAATTCCTACATCTACCAGTACAAAAGATGTTATAAAGATTTGGCTAAGAAAGGAAGGAATTCCATTTAACGAGGGATTTTTGAAACCTGAATTACTGTCACTTGTTAAGAAATCGCAAAAGACCAAAGTATTCCAAATAGACAAAATCATTCAACAGCATGGTCATACGTGCTTGAGACTGCCCCCTTATCATCCACAATTAAACCCCATTGAACTCGTTTGGGCAAAAATTAAAGGGCAGGTGGCAGCTGAGAATACAAGTTTTAAACTATGCGATATAAAAGGACTGACATATGCTGCTCTATCACAGATTGACAAAGATTTTTGGTGCAAATGTGAAGATCATGTCTTAAAAGAAGAAAATGACTATTGGAAAAAAGATGGACTATCGTTCGTTCAGCCCAGATTAGTAATCAATATGTTAGACTCCTCTGATTCAGAATAAATGAAATAATAATGGACGTTTTTATATGTCCGCATGATCAATCTTTAGCTAAAGTTGATAACGTTTTGAAAATGTAAAGATTCTTGATATGTGTACTGCAGGCATGCAAAGAAACTAAATCACTTTCATATGTCTTGTTTACGTAAAATAATGAAAGTCACATGGAAAGACATAAAACGAACAATGTAGCTCTTTACAGTGAAGAGGATCCCGTGCTTACATCGGACTCTTTAGTCACATGCGTACCCATAAACAATAACTTTGCTTGATATGTCATGCTCGTTATCGCTCGCAACGGATAATTAATTTTTTTAAATGTATTCTTTGTTGTATATTGTTTAAATAGTTTTCATTAATGGAACTGTTTATACGCTGATTTGTTTTAGACCGTCTGTAAAGGCTATAACATTGACATTCTCATAGTATTTTAAAGAAAGTAAACAATAGAAAGTAAACAGTTGATAAACGCCTCCAACTTTCAAGTTGTGTAGAGACGCCTATGTCGAGAAGCTGATTTCCATTAATGTACGGTAAATTATTTTCTCCAGGAGCAAAAAGATCCGTAAATTCACTGAGATCAAAGGAAAGTGCTGCTTCATGATGAAGCATACTTCCTACATCATTAAATTTTGTGAAATCGGTGGGACCTTGGAAAAACAAGGCCAGATGCAAAAAATCAAGTTTGTAAGTGCAGGGAAAGAGGAGATATTTCATGTTAATCGTGAACATTTAGATTTG